>JAPTHA010000018.1:13340462-13350462 GCA_029814585.1 Gymnapogon annona | reverse complement strand
TTTAACCATTAACTAATAGTTTAATAATGTGTTAATCATTATTGAGCATTACCTAATGTTAACTAACATATTAGTTAATGTATCAATACGCAGTTAATTAATACAATAAGGGTCCATTAATTAAAGTTAGTGCATGCATTATTAATAATTAACTAATAGTTTAATAATGTGTTAATAATCATTATTGAGCATTACCTAACGTTGACTAACATATTAGTTAATGCATCAATACGCAGTTAATACTGTAACGGTCCATTAATTAAAGTTAGTTCATGCACTATTAATAATTAACTAATAGTTAATAATGTGTTAATAATCATTATTGAACATTACCGAACGTTAACTAACATATTAGTTAATGCATCAATACGCAGTTAATTAATACAATAACGGTACATTAATTAAAGTTAGTTCATGCATTATTAACCATTAACTAATAGTTTAATAATGTGTTAATAATCATTATTAAGCACTACCTAACATTAACTAACATATTAGTTAATGCATCAATAAGCAGTTAATTAATGGACCCTTATTGTCAAGTGTTACCAGAGTACAATTGTAGAAGTTATAGAATGAAGTGTATGGATTCAACAGGGGTGAAAGAGATGAATAACAAGTACATGAAATGATAAAGGTTCAAGAAAATGAAATGAAGATAATCACAATATCGAACCTCACGCCCTCATGTTATACGGGGAACATTTGTCAGCAGTCATGTTGGGGATGTTCTACCAGCAGGGTTTGTGGCACTTTTTTATTTTAAGAGCATCAGTATTCCATGTCATGCCAAACAGGGTCCTGGAGCCAAAGGAGGGGGGGTTGGGGGTGGGGGGTGTGACACATTGAGCCGATGCCTCCCTCAGGTGATCTGACAACCATCCCACGATCACTGGATCCCTTGTCTGTGTTTGTGTCTTTGTTCAAAACGGCAAATGAACACTGTTGTAGTAGTTGGAGGAAGGAATGACAGGGCTTTAGTCACGCTGCAGGAAGACGACCTGAGGGGAATCCACTCCATCCAATAGGCAGCTCAGCCTCGGTGTGTTACGAGATGAGGAGGAAGAACAAATGTATTGAGTTTTCACAGTAGATTTCCTTAGTTCTTGTCCCTCAAAAATATCCATATCCTGTTCTGGGGGGGAAAAATTAAAGAAATAGGTGCATGAATGATTTAGATGTAAATCTTTGGTAAACTTTCCCACTTTGAGGCTGGAGTTTAACATTTGGAGATGGTTGGTTTGTCATTCATATGAACTGTTCACCTGAAAAATTCTACCAGTTAACTCAAGACTATTAACTAATGTTACACTAGTCAAGACTGCTATAACCCATAACAGTAACATGGTGTCCCAGAATTACATCTGAGTAACACAAACATTGCCTGCATGCTATCACAATGCATTTGTTGGCTTATTGCAGATTGTGTTATCCTCACATGAATCATCTGTCTACATTCTAACCGCTGGTGCTCAGGACCATGAATGCCTCAACAGGCATTTATATTGTCCTTTTATGTGGACCAGTAACACACACAATACCATCTCATGCACAAACCGTTCCTACACTAATTCATTCGATAGTGAAGTAATTTTGACAACACACCCAGGTTCGATTCCCGGGGTGAGCGTCCAGTGAGTTGTGTCAGGAAGGGCATCCGGCGTAAAAACTCTGCCAAATCAAATATACGAATTTCATTTGCATATTTGCACATATATTTGCATATATCTTCCAACCCCGGAAGGGAAAAAGCCAAAAGAAAACATCAGAATAGGATGTTGAAAACAGTGACGCATACAAATCTGAGCCGTTTCGATAAAAAAACAAAACAAAATGGAACTGATGTGTAATTCTGTTTATACTGCATTGTATGAACTTACAAACGGCTCTACATACGAAATATTCAGGTTATGAAACGCCTCAACGGGAAAATATTAGCTCTAGTTACGAAAGACATTTCAGGATATGAAACGATAAAAATACAGTACGCGCTGCTACTCGCAGCTCCCAGAATTTACCGAACGGAAACAAACTGGTAGCTGCTCTGCCATTGGCTATCGCCGAGCATCTTCCTGGCATCCCATTGGCTAGGAGGGAACTCTATGTGTGTATCCCAGCATCCTCTTCGTTTCTCCGTCGGACCATGAAGTGATCGACGGGAAAACGAGTTTCAAAAAACGAGTGTTCGATGAAGTTTCCGAATTTGTTGAAAAGAATCACCCAGAAAAAATGTTGACTAGTCCGACTATCGCTCACTATGATGATGCTTGCACATTTTCGAAGGATTGTTAAAAGCCGACAAACGCAAACGTCCTTGGATCAGTTCTTTACAAAACATCAGATAGCAGTTAAAAGGTAAATGAACATCATTTTTATTCTGTACTTTATTCTTTGTTTTTTACATTATGTACAACTCTCATTTTATGTTTATTGTGCAGTGTTCTAATTGTAACATGTATTTGTTACATGTTTTGATGCATTTTTATGATTTATAAAAAATGTATGTCCGATTTTTGGGGGGGGCTTGGAACGGATTAGATCATTTACATGGAAAACGTGGCTCTACTTACAAAATGTTCAGGTTACGAAACTACTTCTAGAACCAATTCATTTCGTAAGTAGAGCATGTATATTGTATGTACATATTGTATATAACTGTTTAGTAAAATAAGCATTCAGCTGCTTTGAGTTGCATGTGAAACGTGACCTATTGTATAATCTACACATTTGTTCTGTAGATTATTGACATGTTTTTGAAACAAACATGTTACATTGACACTTAAACATGTCCAACATTACCTCTAGTCTGTGGGAAATGACTTGCAGGTTAAAGCTTCACTGACCTGCTGCAGACTTTTAACAGGGACCAGTGTTGGAGGTGTCGGTTTAAAAAAAAAAAAAAGTCATCAGTCACTGTCACTTTTTTTTTCTCCCAAAATGTAAATTAATTCGTTGCAGAGTTATAAATTGTAAAAGTAACTATTTACTAGGGAAAGTACCTATTGCCTTAACTTCAAGTCAATTTCAAATGCTTCAATGTGTCACAGAATGTGAACTCACCTCTCTCCCCCTTTAACATTAACAGGCCTCTCTCGATGTTGATTTTCATAAAAAGAAGACGTGTACAAGGAAAAGATGACATTTTGGTCCCCCTATTTAGGATAATGTAAGTGCCAGTATTATTACTCCAAACATATTGAAATGTGTTTATCATTTGCATTTATCGTTTTTCATCGTCACCATTTTTTTAAAAACATCTCGCAACACAACATACCAAAATAGTGGACATTTGTCGTGTTGTTTTGCTCTGACAATCGCTGTCATGTGTCCCGGCGCTGAACACCGAGCCAGCGGGCATCATATTGAGAGGAAGAGGCAGGTCCATTCATCACTGGCTGCTGCAGTTCACTCTGCAAATGATACATTGGCAGCTGACAGATGTGGGTCAGCTGTATCGGCCAGAATGATAATCGTCATCAGCGCTGGTATGAGTTGGATGTTTAAGGGTGTAGGAACAGCCTCCAAATGCACTGCGTTTCTTCCAAAGCAAGTCGCAGTAACAGTAAGTGGTGCTGGGAGTCTGTGTTAAAGGCTGGGTGTTATGCTATGGGCTTCCTAAGGTCTCTAGCAGCTCATTTCGTTCTGCAGGTACATGGGCAGACGTTTCATTCTGTAGTTTAACAGCTGCTTCATAACAGCTGTTTAACCGAGCGTCATTTCAACTGAACACTGAGCTGAGGTGGACCACTAAACCCCACCTAAAACCACTCAGCTGTGGTTTTAGGTGGGGTTTTATTACTCTGTACACTGATGTAACTTCTGTGGTATTGTTGCAATGACATCCTGTTTGTGTTGTCATCCAGCGACAAATTATTTTCATCACAGATTCAACTTATTATTTTCTGAATTCAATATCTTATTATAGCTACGTATGATTGACTAATTTACTATCGTTATCCTAATGTGAGAAAGTGCTGATATTTTTTTTTTTTTATTTCTACTAATTAAATTAGTCTCCTCCTTTTTGAAGCAGCGGAAACGATTGTTTGCAGTTCGATAAAAACAGCTCCAGACAAATACAGTAAACCAGGTCACTGATACAACGACTACCATTTGTATCATCCAGGCTAATTAAACAGCTCAGCAACTTCATAGAATTACACCGGACAAAAATATAATGCAACACATCTGTTTTCGCTCCCATTTTTCATCAGTTGAACTCAAAGATCTAAGAGTTTTTCGATGAGGCCTATTTCTCTCAAACACTGTTCACAAATTTGTCTAAATCTGTGTTAACAGGCACATCTTTTCCTGAGTTTATCCACCCCCTCACAGGTGTGCCTCAGGACGACCACAATAGAAAGCCTGCTCTAAAATGTGCAGTTTTATCACACAGCACAATGCCACAGATGTTGCTGTTGGCAAGACGACTGCAGGAATGTCCACCAGAGCTCTTACCGTTGAGCTGAATCTTCATTTCTCTACCGGAAGCATCTCCAAAGGCGTTGCAAAGAATTTGTCAGTATATCCAAGTCAGCCTCACAGTCGGAGACCACGTGTAGCCACATCAGCCCACATCCAACAGCTTCACCTCCAAGATCATCTGAGCCCAGCCTCCTGGACAGCTGCTGCAACAGACTGTTGACAGTGGCCTATGGAATGTTGGTCCACCCCAATTCAATGACTGGGCCATGTCGCTAGACGTTGGCAGGAACTGGAACACGCTGTCGCATACAACATTCCAGAGTAGACATATTCAATGGGCCACATGTCTGGTGAATATGCTGGCCACACAAGAACTGGGACATTTTCACCTTTGGGAAGTTATGTCCAGATCCTCAGAACATGTGGCCATGCAACATCATGACGCCCCCCACCCCCATGGCTCACTCCCTTCACAAATGTTTACATCAACAAAGCGCCCACCAACATGACTCCATACATGCTGTCAGCCATCCATCCTGTACAGTTAAAACCAGGATCCACATGTAAAAAACATCCCCCAAAGTGTCTGCATTTATGTCGAGACCCCAATGAAGAGTGTGAGCCTGCAAATGCACTTCCCTGAGATGGTTTCTGACAGCAGATGTTTTTTGGTTCTGTAATCCGACTGTTGCAGCCTGTTGCAGCCTGTTACAGACTGTTGCAGTTGTCCGGGTGGCTGGTCTCAGAGGACTCGGGTGTTAGATGTGAATGTCCTGAGCTGGTGTGTGGCTACACATGGTCTCCAGTTGTGAGGCTGATTTGGATGTACTACCCAATTCCCTGAAACAACTTTTGGAGATGCTTCTGGTAGAGAAATGAAGATTCAGTTCAACTTCATTGTTGTTCTGCACTAGACAATGTAAATAAAGACGTTCCATTCCATTCCAGCTCTGTTGGACATTCCTGCAGTCACCATGCCAACTGCAACATCTGTGGCATTGGGATGATGATTTCTTTTGGCTTTTTCCCTTCTGGGGTCACCACAGCGAATACAATTCACAGATTTGGCAGGAGTTTTTGTCGGATGCCCTACCTGACACAACCCACTGGACGCTCATCCGGGGAATCGAACCTGGGTCCCCTATGCACCAGCCTGATGCCTTACCAACGGAGCTGCTGTGTGATAAAACTGCACATTTTAGAGTGGCTTTTTATTGTGGCCGGCCTAAGGCACACCTGTACAACAAACATGACATGTCATCAGCATCTTGACATGACACACCTGTGTGATGGATGGATTATCTCAGCAAAGGAGAAGTGCTCACTAACACAGAGGGAACTATTAAAACCATGCATGACACCAGCCCTTGAGTTGCCCACACCTGCTATAGATGCATCTTGTCATGGAGCGGAAGCCTGTAGAAAATGGATGACCTTCACCTGCTATTTTTTTTTAGGTTAAATGTTTTTCAATCCCAGTAGTGCATTATCTGAAGAATGCATTGAGATATCTGCACCAAACTTATACTCTGGATGCATCTTGTCATGGAGCATACAGGGTGTTCATGTTATGTCACTAACCTGGTCTGACAGAATTCTGTGCAATGACCTGGGACTTCTACCTCAAAATCTGTGATGGGATTGTGGAATTGATAAAACTGATGTCGCAGATTTTGAGGTAAAGGTCTGTGGTCATGACACAGAATTCACTGAGACCCATTTGGTTTTACTGGTGAAACAATATTGTAGAAGATTGGCAGCATATCCATGGTAATTATGGAGTCTCTGAATGTGCAAATGTGTCATAGCTTATCACTATATGAAAACATGACTACACCAATTATTGACATTTATTGATAGGATTAGTGGATCAATATTAATAATAAAAGCTTTTGGTCACCAGTGGTTGTTTCTTGTCTTTGAGGATCAATGGATCATGAGTCATGAAAAAGAAAAAGTTTTACTACACGGTGCAGTTATTATATTGTTTAACATCCCATAGCAATAATGCGATATTTAGGAATTTACAGCATCACAGTAATTATAACTGAGATTTTAATTAGTATTTATTGCAAGCATGATGTTTCCCAAACACAAAACAGATTGATTGTGTAATAGCGTCTGTTGGGTTTCTGTAAGTGAGTCTCTGGTTTATTCCGGCTCTGTATGTAGAGTACCATGAGACAACTTCTCTTATCATTTGCAGCTATATGAATAAAATTTTATTTGATTTGGAACAGTGAAAAAAATACCCAACAGGCTTATGCAAGTTTACATAGCATTTGTCTAATTAGTTTGTTCCTAATTGAGCTTATACAGTTTGGCAAAAACAGACACCAGGTCTTTACAAAGCACCTGACGCACAGTACAGGTGATGATTAAAATGTGGTTTTATTCAGTGCAGAGGTTATACATTTCCACAGATGGACGATGTCAGAGTGGCTTTAGGCCAACAACAGTGATGGTAAAATGTGAAAAATCATTATTCATTTCCATATGTTCATGATGTTTTTTTGGCTGAGCAGCCACACCTGGCTCCGAGCTGTGGGTTACACACCCTGACCTGCACTGCTCTAAAGGCATTTCTCTGGTTGTTAATTTTATCTATTCTTACATTTGTCATGATCTGCCGGATGAAATGACGTGGACTTGGAGTGTGGGAAACCCGGCAGCACTGAGTCCCGATCAAACACACACTCAAAGCCTATTAGTAATAGGAGTTTTTCCCCATTGACAACTATTGGCTTTTGTTAACTGCGGCTAATTCATCTTTTGTGTTGTGAGTAAAGACGTGCAGCGTACACAATAAATACAATGCAAGCTCACAGATTATGCCTCATTTCAACAGGATGACAAGCGTCTGTAGAGGAAAAAAAAAACCCTCCACACCAAATACCACCAAATGTCCCTGTTGAAGGATGTGAGGGAGGAAAGTGTGAGTTCAATGTTGTTTTCATGCAACAGTTATGTGTTAACCCTCATTTTAAGACTGAACAAATGAAGAACAGGACAGAAAAAAAGGGAGGGTGTGTAATCAGACCAGCAGCCTTTACAAAGACGAACCTTTGTAAATGGAATGCATTCTTTCATCTTCAGCTTCACCGCTGTACACAAAGGTACATGAGGTGGCTCCAGTTCTTCAGCAGCTCCACCGTGTCGTCTGATCACAGAGGGTGGAGTCTGTGATTTAAATGCACACGATCGTATCCATGGTTTGACATGTACTTACACAACATTGAATCTCTAGACTTTTGTTTGTATTTGCTTTGAAATGCTTCGTATTCATGAGAGAAACTGCATTTCTATCATCAGAATCTTCAGGGTCCAAAGAGCACAGGAGTCTGTATCCTGAGGTCTTGGTGTGCATCATGGTGGTGATGATAAATAAATTCCTCTGATTTGCTCATCCTCCTCTGTAATAATGTGAATCTCTGCGTTTCCTCTAAATAAGCTTGAGGTAGCAGTTCCTAAAGAATGATTTGCGTTCAGGTGCATGTTGTACTCTTGTGGGAATGAAAGTCCTTGCCGCGTATACAGTACCTCTTTCTTGTTTGAATGTGACCTACTATATTAAGACACAAAATATTGTACAATAAAGTAGCTTACTTTACTAAAACCTCTGTATAAATCATTTTTGGTAATGCAACTGCAATGTCTCATATAGGGAAAAACATGCTGTGCAGTCTACATAATATAGATATTGTTCTTTTAATTTTATTATTAAAGCTTTGATCTCATCAGCTACATAATTCATAGTTCAATTGAAGTATCTCTTAATATTTAACTATGTGTGAAGCCATTATATAAGTATGTATCAATAATAGAACCAAATTTCCTTGGAAGACCCTAAAAGGGGTAGATGCCCCCAATAACGGAGTTCCTACAACCATAATGGCAGGTAAACTTTTCCTCTTTGTTATGATGGAATTTCATGGACGGGCTAAGTTTATCAACTGTTGCATTTCTTACGTGTGTGTGTGTGTGTGTGTGTGTGTGTGTGTGTGTGTGTGTGTGTGTGTGTGTATGTTTCTTACAGCCTTAAAACCCCAGTTTGACTTTTTAACTGACGGGAAGCAGTGAAGCATCCAATGTGGCTGTTGAAATGACCCTTTATAGAGCCAGTGTTTGTTTTTTTTTCATTATTATTGGTTTATTAACTCCCATCCACACTTAGACATAGCAGATGATAGTAATGTACCTACACTGGATGAAATCATCAAAAGAGCGGGCAATGAGGTTTGAACTGCTGTACAAACATGTATGACTCAATACTGTAGAAGTGGTCCGTCGTAAGGTGGTGAAACCATAAACTAGGTCCACATAAATATTAAACACATTACAATTTAAGCTACAGGAGCCAAAATTAGGAAAAAAATACACACCTTCACTTTGCATGACTGTCCTCTGGGCAGAATCATGTGAACAATGTAAAGACAGACCATCCTGACTATTTCACATGACAGTGGAAATATATAAGATACACACCTCTGGGGTTAGGTGTCCATCCATGGAGCAGAGGAATACAGTCTCATGGGTATTTTAACATGGATTTCTTCGTGACGTATGAGTGGGTGCTGGGTCCTGCTCCACATTCCAGAGATTGGGCACCAGAAGTGAACCCTGGGTCTCAGAGTGGGTCTCAAGAAGCTCATCAGTCTCCATGATTCTGCTGTATTTTTTGTTTAGCATTTTGTCCGACTACCTCTCTGCATAATTAAAAATTTCTTTGTTTTGGGATCAAAGGTCAGGTGGTTCCATTCCCAATCCAGATTGACGAGAACTTGGGTTGAGGTATAATCCAGGATTTTTTTTTCCCCCATATAAAGACTCTGTTCCAATGGTTTCTTTGTACAATCACTCAGACCAGCTGTTCTCTGTCTGGCCTGCACCAGGAGATATCCCTGTCAATAAACCGATCAAAGACGTCACACTTTGACACTTCAGTTTACTTTACTTTTCACCTCCAACAGGGAAATTTCCGCTACAAGTCATGTCTGAGGAAACGTTAACACCGATCATGGAAGTAACAACCCCTTATGTGTCTGAAAACACCTGTGATTTGTCCAATTCTACACCATAAGTGTTACACATGAATCCATACGGATGAATCCAGATCGTATCAATGACCCCAGGGTGATGACAGGGATCTAAAGTGTTCCTTCTTCCATCATGTGGGTTTCTTTCTACAGTGTCCTGGTATATTTTTGCACTCTATGATGCTGAGGGTAACAGTGGACTCTCGTGCCACTGATGTTCAGTCCCTCAGAGTCAGTCAGTGCCGTGCATTTGCTACTGGACTGTTATGTTTTTACACTGGCTGTTGCCCTGTTGTGCTTTCCTGGAGGCTGTTTGAGGCTCGCTCTGTCTGGTCCACTGCATTGGATGCAAAATGAAGCTCTAAAGACTAATAATGTCGTGACTTTTGACCACCTCTGCGGGCTGTGGAGCGGGCTATATCCTGCAAGGCGAAACTTGTATCCCCTTTAAAAAGTCACGAAGTGCTCCCTTCTCTTTTAGACAACAATGGAGACAAGTTGAGTTGATTCGTGCAACAGAGAAGTACATACAGTACAAG
>JAPTHA010000018.1:13321586-13332898 GCA_029814585.1 Gymnapogon annona | reverse complement strand
TAGATGTTTATGAGGCCATGCTGCTGGCGTGCAGTGAGCTTCTTAAATAGCTGGGCAATCAGCCCCTGCTGAGCAGCGTGGCCCAGGTGTTGAAGATTAGTTCCAGTCTCTTCAGGGAGAGGGTGTGGCCCAGCCCCAGCATAGGCTGGCCATGACATACAGTGCAATTAGGGCAGGAATCGGACAGCTGTGGCTCAGTTGGTAGAGCGAGTTGTCCATTGGCCGAAGGTTCAGCGGTTTGAATCCAGGCTCTAACTGTCCACACGTCAAAGTGTCCTTGGGCAAGACGCCGAACCCTAAAAATTGCTGTGAGTAGAGCCTGGCATGGCAGCAGCCGTCCACTGGTATTGGCATAATTGTTGTCCAACATGTGTAATGACAATAAAAGGATCTTCTATTCTTTATTATATTATTATTATTATTATATATTATATTATATTATATTGTATTCTCATAATTCTAATACTGGGCTCACATGTCTGTCTGCTGACAGTGGGATGTGAAGAGCTGCTGAACGCCAACGCCAGTGTTCACTTTGTGCACGAATGGAAGATGTTCAACAAACCTTCCCCTGCACCAGAGGAGCACTCACCCAGTATTATAATCTGTCTGTTATTTAGTTTACAACTCTGTCCTGAAAACAAAGGACTCCTTTAAAGATAATTGTTTATGTAATTTGTAATTTAACAGTGACGTGCAGTGAAGTTGTCTGGTGAGGCATAGACTTCATCACTATCAGTTCACAAACAAGTGAATCTACAGAGCGCTTATTCACTATTTAATAATAATACATTTTATTTACATTGCACTTTACATTTGAAAGTAAATCTCATAGTGCTATTTGATTGACTGTTAATAAAAAAATTGACAGTTAATAGGTTACGTTTAAACTCTCACATCAGCTTTGATCACACACACAAACTTTAGCAAAAAAACCCCAGAACATTTAATCAAAACACATTACAATGGTCAGTGGACCAAAGCTTTTTTACGCCACCGAATGTGTGACAATATTGACATGGATGTGCCTTTGTATTGTACCGTGACTCATGAACCGATACATGTGTAACGAACCGTGGACAATCTGTACCGTTGTATCTCTAACTGAAACCATCACTTACACCTTTAAACTTTCAATCTTTGACACAAATATTAAACATATTGCCTTTATTTTAAATCAGTTGTATTTTTGTTGTTAAAGATTAAAGACTGCGGTGCACATATTGTGTATAGAAGTCATTCGACGTTGTTGATGTTTACATCTATGGATATTTTTTACATACTTACAATTTTTTTATATAGACTTATTTTTTTATATACACTTTTTTATATACACTTTTGTTGTTGGTTCTACAAAAATATATTTTACATATCGTTTTACTTTTAGATTTTTGTGGTTATTGTTTTGGCCTGTTCTGGAATAAAGGACAGATTGTTAGTCATTTTCAATTTTTTCCTTTTTTTTGCCTATTCAAGCGATTACAAAAAAAAAAACGATTTGTTGAAACTATGAACTTGTTTCCATTGAATTTAAAACAGACCCATGAAGACTGTCTCACTAATGGGATTTGTCCCTTGAACATCACTGTCTCCTGTTGACGCTGCATGAAGCCAGAGCTGCAGCCTCACACCCCCAGCCAGCGAGCAATGGGGGGGCAGGGATTGGGGGCACAAACAAACACTACGCTGAGCTCATGTGATCACCCCCCCCCCACAAACACACACACCTACATGAAAATGTACACACAGTCACATGCCACCAGAGACGCAGGCATCAGTAGTGGCGCGTTACAGAATGAGGCGGTGAATAGTGAATCTGCTGCAGGTTTGAGGAGGGAGTTAATGGGACGTGAACACAGTCTGACACTTTGGGGAACTCCGTGCTGACCTGCAAAGTGCCAAGGACTCCACTTGTGATGAATGATGAATTATCCAGCCCGCTTACACAGGAAGACATCGTTCCTAACAATTACATTTTAACTTAAATTGATTTTTTCGTCCCTGCACGTGGTCCCGTCGGATCTGCAGTCAAGTGCTACAAAACGCTGGAGTCCAATCGCTAATCCCCGACCAAAACATCGAAACAAATCCTCACACGTGTTCACACACTCCATAGACGTCCATTAACAGGTGGCGATAATAAATTTCACCTTCATAATGTTGTTATTTCTATTAATTTTTTTTACATATTCTTTTATTTTTATACTTTTTGTGGTTATTGTTTTGTTCGAGAATACAAGACTAAGTTGTCATTTTCAAATTCACCCCCTTTTTTTGCCTATTCCAATCAATTCCAAGAAAAGAATCAACAGATTAAAAGACTGCAAAAAATATGAACATATTTCCATTAAGTTTGAAAACAGACACATGAACAGCATTCCTAACGATCGCATTTTAACTTAAATGGATTTTTTTCGCCCCTGAACACGGTCCTGTGGGATCTGCGGTCAAGTGCTACAAAACGCTGGGATCCCCATTGCTAATCCCCGAACGCCAATTCCCAACCCAAAGATTGAAACAACCTCCTCATACGTGTCATCACGCTCCACAGACGTCCATTAACAGGAGGTGAAGATGAAGTGTCCTCTAATGGCAGCGTTGAAACCATCAGCACCTGCAGTAAGGCTTTAATATGGACCGTGGTGTAGATGGTGGATAAACAACGCTTAAGAAGCACAGCAGAGCTCACACCTTATTAAAGGTTCACTGATTTGAAGGCCTTTTTGTTCATTTAAAAAAATAAAATAAAACACACTGAGTATATCTCATAATGACCTCTGGAAACAAACTTTGAAGTGATCTGCCACCTCCATAAGCCTCAAAAGAGCAAAGTCGGGATGTGAATAATGGGAAGTGAGCTGTACCCACACACACACACACACACACACACACACGCAGATACATGTCCTTCTCCCTTCCCTCAGTTACGTAACACTAATGCGAGAGACAGCTTGACTAAGACATCCCAGCCCCGTCTTGTGATGGCCGTTTAGGTGGGCGTGGGATTCATCCATTCATTTCCACGTGGAGCTGATGACCCCAGTGTCAACACAAATGAATCACCTGGACGTAAAGAAGTGGCCTGAGGTGAACCCCAGTGTGACCGTGTGTGTGCTAGGTGTGTGTGGGGACAGGAGTGGTCACACAGGAGTGTCCTCCGTTTTGTAGATCTGCTGGTTTTGACTGGATGATAGTGTTTGGCATTTGGATCTTTTCCACCCTGGTTTTTGTGGTTTAAAGTGATCACTGCTGCACAGATTCATCATATGGTGCATGATGGGATGTGAACAGTGAGATGTGAACAGTGGGATGTGAACAGTGGTCGTACCTCAGTGCAACAGCCTCAACACATGCGCCTCGTTTTCCTGATCTCATCTGTGTGTGTATATATATTATATATTAAAGGTTGTCACCTTTGCACTGCAGCCAGTCATGGATTTGGACAATCTTTATAGTAATCTTGCACTTTTGTATTTTTCCATATTTGTACTGTGTTGTCAGTTGCCAATCAACGGCATTTTGGTTGCCAGATCCACTGTGTGTGTCTGTGTGATGACAAATAAAGGAAGTCTAAAGTCGACATATATGGTCCCTGTTGGGGCTGTCATCATAAGGACTAGGACACTGGTCATTTACAGCGTATTGTGATGGAGGATAATATACAGACACACAGTCTCCATGCGGGAACAGAACTTACTTCCCATTTATTATTAAACACATGTGCACCTACAAACTTCCTGTGTTTCCCCTTCAGTATAAGAGCACATTAAACATCATACAATAGTTAACAGTCCCCCAGACTTCCCGAGCTGTGCACATATTTCTCATCTGTAGGTTAGAATTAAGTTTTGTATACGTCAGTAGTTTTTCCTAGTACTTATAACTGCATGAGTTTAATATTTTATCCTGTAACTTTTTACACATGCCTACATTTTCAGCATTTTGAGTTTTTATAGTCTTTTGCATTAAATGTACTGATAAATGGAACAGAACCGATAAACTGATTTTCATTGTTCAAGTGACAGTAACAATAACAATCTCTCCTCCTTCTCCCCCCCTCATCTCCTCCCTTCTCTCCTCTGTCTTCCCTCCTTTCGTCTCTCCTCCCCACCCCCCTCCACTCCTCTCTCCTCAGTGTCAAGACAAGTGTGAACTGTTCATCAGCCACAACTTTATCAGATGAATCCAATTCACTCATTCAGGCCAGAACATGTCTTTGTGTCACTTTGTAAATCTGCATTTTATGTTCAGAAGGGTCTGTATCCATTCAATCAAACGTTAGGTTTGTTTTTTTCCAGTCCTCGTGGTGTCTCTAGCGCTGAGGTGCAGAGGTTGACACCGGTACATTGTTATGAAGCTCCGGTACATTCCGTCGCTGGGGGAGAAACCACCGTTCACTTGCTGAGACATAGAACTCCCAGAGGTCTTTGCTGCAGCGTGCAGGCAGGTGCCATTGTCAGCCAGAGGGTGACAAATTAGTAGTGGACTTGCTCTTCCCTCCACCCCCTCCCCAATTCTTCCATCTGTTTTCATAGACAGGCAGGAAGCTGGGGAGTTTGTCCATGGGCTTTGGCTCGTGTCGAACACTTTATATTGAACCAAATGTATGCACCGTCACATTCAACCGAGGGAGGGGCAACAACTGGCACCAGACACACCACAGTCAGTACATGGTCTAATGACGCACATCACTTTGAAAGGAAAGGTCAAATAACTTGTATGAAAAAGTACTCGGAAAAACTGTTCCAATGACTCATTCCAGAACTAAAAGAGATAGAAAAGCAATCCATTACTTCAAGATCAGTGACATTATTGATCAGCGGTCAAAACTATTGGGAATTTTTTCTTTTTTGACTGATTAGTTGCTGCAGCTCTACAAACATTAACAGTAATTAAGAAACATATCGGAGAGCGCCTGTTCATCATCATCAAACAACGATGATGAAGATCGTAGAGCGCCTATTACATAATGAAAACCACACTGAATATATCATGAAAAATGCTATTGAAGACCTTCATTTCAGTCCAATTGAACACACAGAGGAACATTTTAGTCCAGATCAATCATAATTATAAAAAAAAACAAAAAACCATGATTCCTTCTCTTTGACATTAATCCACTGTTTGAAAACCTCATAACACAACGAACAAACAAAACCAATTCCATCACATATTGTGCATATTAAGTTCCGCTAAAACCCAGTGAAATGCCTGAAAAGATCAGTTGAAAAAAAACAACAGAATTATCTTAATGCAGTGAAGCACTGTTTGTTTCCTGTAAAAGGTTTTGGATCCACGGTAACAAATATAGTGTGACGAGACACCACAATTCTAAACGTGTGTATCATCTTATGTTTGCGTTGTATATGTATGTGACAACACCCCGCTGCGCCTGTGGGGAAGCTCTGTGAATTGCTGTGCAGATAATCTTGTTGTTCTCTTGAAGATGAAAACACCCCGAGAGAAATGAATTAATGTAAATGTATATTGAATTTCACTAGTGAAACTAAATGCATTAAGTTCTGCTGTAGGATTCAATTATCCAGCGCGTGCTCCAATAGTTCAGTTTTCTGAAGGTTTACATGTTCATACAGAACGGTAACAGAATCATATTACATCAGCAGTGAAAGACACATCATACAGATCAAAGATGGCGCCCTCCTAGTGGCTGCCTGTTACAGCAGCTCCCTAACTTTTTCCTACTGTTAAGTTTTTCAGCCCACAACCCCCTGTTTCTGTTTTTCGCCTTGACTTTTTGGATGACGCCGTTTTGAGAGAGAGAGACTGACCTGTGGATCTACACGTTAGGAAATGGACCTGTTCTGAGCGTGTAACACGTCATCGTTGTGAGACAGAAACTCTACATCGTTTTTTTGTTATCTACCCGTTTTTGTGGACACCTTTTGTTATATTCTTGAACTCTTTTAGTTTATCTTCGATCAACTCCTTTTGTTAATTATATAATAAACAACTATTATTTTCAGTCTCCCTCTCTGCGCTTGGGTCTTTAGAGCACATGTGACAACACTGAAGGAATAAACTGATGCCAGGAATTATTCAGTACCACGAGCAAAGACCAAAACCACAGGAAATGCAGAGGAAACAAACACGCATAACAAACAATGTAAAAATATAAAACTATTTAACAATAAAAAAAGAATGCAATACAAAGATAAGCATCATGTGTGGCAGTAACGAGAGAAAAAAAAATTGGGTAGGTAAACAGGACCACAAACAGCACACACACACACACGTCTCTGTGAAACAGGCGGTTCACTTATTTATGGTTTTGTTTTGTCTTGCCGACTTTGATCCTGCCATTGTGGGTTGTTTATTCTTGTAATCATGTATTTATTGATTGCTCTTATGTGTGTGTGTGAGGGTGGTGCTTAATTGTTTATTAATTGTTTATTTTTGTAACCATCTATTTATTGTACCCTACCAGGGACTGCAGATGCAAATTAGCCACTGGCTACAATCTGGTACAATGCATCAAATGGCATCATTTGTTTAAAATTGTACACGGTCCCTCATAAATAAACGGAAAACAAAGTGTTTACATTTTTTTAAAGTGGCCTATATATATACCAGTCATGAAATCACATTGCTGAGATCCATCACATTTATTTGATGCAGTTCCAGGACGTAGACGGTATCATTTTAAACACACATGTACACAGCTGCTCATGAACACACATTCACCTGTAGTGCATCAAATAAAAGATAAACTCGTCTTTCCGAAATACATAAATCATTCCAAAGTGCAACAGCTTCACCACCAACACAAAAAGTTGTATTCCACAAAAGTAAAATGTGACAAAATGATTCTTGACTTCCGTTTGAATGCTGTCTGCAGGTCCAACATCCATCCATCAAATCCAGTCTAGTTTTCCTCCTAATACTCCAGTAAACATCATCCAGTAAAGTATTTCGCTCCAACACACAGTTAGGATCCACAAAAGGCACAGAAACAGTGGGAATATTTGTCCAACCTCAGATCAGTGCTGCTGATTTTTTTCCACTTTCCTCAAACGTATCCTCTGTAATTAACCTTTTCTGCAGGTGATTCCAGTAAATTGATTCCTCCAGCGTCAGTCTATCAATGAATGACAGAACAGTGGAAGTGTGGCATATGGAGTTTTATTGTAATGGGATGGATTTGAGTGCAGAAAACGCGGTGCAGAAAACAAGGTAGGAGCAAAAACATGGTGCGAATCTTATTCAATGATTCTCTCAAAGATCAAAGGTCACAGGATGGATTTTGTTGACAGCGCACTAAAAATGCAGTCGTTTCCAGATGTTAAAAGGGGGTGCATCTCATATTATTGGGCCTAAACAGTAGGTATAAGTCTGGTCGCACTCATAATATTACGATGGATCCGGCGGCCATGATTAACACATTGACTTATATGCGCTGACAGCTAATGCTAATTAGCTCAGGTAGCTAATTAATGCATTTGTCAATCTGTAAATGTATTTAATAAATACATATAAATGTAATGGCATTGACATTAATTTGCTAACTGTTGACATTTATGAAATAGATCTAATTAGTGTCTTCATTACGTTCTTGTTTCATCTCTCCTTCCTCTCCATCCTCAATCCCCCTTTTTCATAAAGTCAACATGAGCCTCCTTTAGGGTTCATTTACATCTGGGGTGTCCAACTCCGGTCCTCCAGGTCCGGTGTCCTGCATGTTTTAGATGTTCCCCTTTTCCATCACACCTGGTTCAATTAAAGATCAGCTCATCACCAAGCTCTGCAGGAGCCTGATAATGATTTAATGGCATCCAGGTGTGATGGAAGAGGGAAACACCTAAACCATGCAGGACACCGGCCCTGGAGGACTGGGATTGGACAGCGCTGATTTAGACAGTTTGTATTCAGTGTGTGTTCCCTGCGCAGGCTTTGTAACGTCACAGCCTACTGCTTTCTCTACTTCAGTCAGCTGATTTACATTTTCATCCAATCCCAACAGGACACGTTCTCTTCCAGCCAATCACAGGCTGGGAAACATATAAAGTCTTCTTCCACTGTCAGTTCAGTTTTGTCACCGTTGGTCCATTTTTAACTCACTGAGAGCATCACATCTGGTTCCTCTATAACCATTTCTACCGATTCTGGTTTAGACATAAAATAGATGTTGAATATTTGTTTTTGAAAACCAAAGGAATATGTTGTAAATAAATACATTTTCCTAATTAGCATAGATGTTGGGTCTACTTACGCCGACCGACAGGATGAAGAGAGGGATGCGGACACCATTCAACTTGCTTTGATAAGTTTTAATGAAAAACAATCAGATTGTGTAATCTGGAACACAAATCAACGAAATTACAAGGATTTAAGCCCTAACTGCTTACAAATGAAAATAAACAACAATAATCGTTACACGAGCACAATGCTGACCGTGGCATACCTCGACTCATCAAATATAAATGCCTACGCCCAGACTCTCTCATATATAAACGACCTAATCACACCTAAAATGTTTGTAGTCCTCCGCCAATTTTCCTAAACAATCTAGTTCCCCAGTAACTTGAATAAACTCTGTACAAATGAAACTAAAAGTCAAAATACAAAATGAAATGATTGATTTTTACATTTCTTTAACATTTTTACATTTCTTCAACAATATATTAATAACTATACACATTTAACAGGCCACACTTCTAAGTGGACAGTACAATAGAGGTAGATGTAGATGACATAAGAAGACAAACTAATGCAAGAGATGCAAGGAAACAAAAGCATGTAATGAATTCAATACAAATGTAGATATTTGTATGATACAATTTGTAAATCAGGTCACAAGGAGAGGTGAAATTGGGTTTGTTGTGAGCTGAACATCTGTGGGAGTTACTTTTCTAATTCATGAGCCCTAATCTAATTTGAACATTTCTCACGGTAAATTTATATTGTTTTTATTTTAATGTATTTGTAATGTGATGCTGATCGAGAAAAACAATGATAAATGTTCATATTCTCATCCTTATTCTTCTGTCTTTTCCTAACACTACATATTATAAACGCTTTCTTTAAACTACTGCAGTAGTCTGGTTACTCACAGTCAGAGTTCATAATCAACATGTTTGTCCCATTGAAAGTGTGTTTGGTGTCAGTATATATTGATCCATGAAAGGCCAGTGATTAGATAATCCTTCTCCATGTGCACGTGTGCAGGAAGGCAAACTGTGCATCTGCCTGAACATTCCAATAAACAACACCCAAATTCCATAATGAGAATGCAATTATGTTTCCAACAGTGGAAAATGTTTTTTGAACCTCAGAACTTCATTATTATGCTGATATTGAAGCACATTCACCATCCCAGCAGCTTCTTTGAATCCACTGTTTGTTGTTTTTTTTAAATCTAGAAATGAGAAACACATCAGAAATATTTTACTTTTATCTTGGTATTTTAATAGAATGAAGTGTTCCAACCTAAATTAAACGATGTTAATTAGCTTGCACGCAGCATTTAACGACAACAAAGACTGAAGGATGCTACAAACCCTCCTTCAACAAATAGCGATCAGTGCCCCCCCCCCCCAGCAATTATTCATTAATAGCAGTGTTCAAGATCTGTATTTTTTCTTTTTCTTATGATATCAACCCACACAAGCACATTTTATGATTGAAGGCTAAAGATACTAAATATATATCTCTGACACCGATCTCAGTCCGTGGCCAGTAGGTCGATAAGCACTTTATTATACACTTTGGAAAATCTTTTAATGCACGTTTAATGTTTCACTGAAAAAAGGGGTGGGGGCAGAAACACCCATCCACACACTGTTGAAATAAAATCTCTTAGGGAAACAAATTCCTCCTGCAGCACTTTAAACATTTAGTGTAAGTTGGGAAATATAACAGTTAGTGTCCAAACACTGAATCCACATACATGATGCTTCTGGAAAACATGTAGCATTTTTTATTTTTATATTATTTTTGCATTAGGGACATTGACTCCATTCTTTATTCAGATGATGTTTCGGTTTCCTACATGCTCCAAGACAGGGTTGGACAGTTGTTGTTGTCAATGCTCATGTCCTCTCCTCTGCGGCAGCACAGGGTTCAGTTCAAGGAATCCTTTCACAGGTTAAAACATAGAGACGATGTCAACACACCAACTCGTCTTTATGCAGCGTCGACTAAAACACATTGCGTCTACAGTCAAATCTCATTTATGGCTAACGTGATTAGAACAGTAACAAAAGAAAAGACAATTGTGGGAAGTGGAATCTGTTCTCATCACCACTGTCCATGAAGATGTCAATGATCAGACTCAGAATACAGTATATAAACATTGTCATTTTATCAGAATTAAATACATTAAATAACACCTCAATGTAAATAAGAGGCGTTTGACAGCATTGACAGACAACCAAATGAAACCAGTTAATGTATTAAATAAATAAAATACATATGATGGGATGGGAGTGTACGAGTCTTGGAGGCTTTAGATGTTAGAAGTGGAAATTTTAAATTAAACAAAAAAAAAACTAACAAAAAGTCTTGGATTATGTCCAAAAATAAATGTAAAAAAAATTCCTGTCTATTAATGGTAGGTATAATAAATAATAATAATAATAGTTGTTGTGGTTATTATATGGTGCTTACATTTACTTCATCTGTCTCTGAGGGATTGTTTTGGCAGATCACTGATCGCTGTACCTGTGTACCTTCCCTACTCTGCTGTATTGGGACTTTTAATATGAACTGTATTGTATGTTTAATGATGTGTTTTTCAGGAATCAGTTCTGTCTCATTAACATGCAAATGCATGCAGCAAGGTGCAGCAAATGCTCATCACACCATCCACTCTCCCAGATAAATGGGCATAAACTTTCCACTCTTTCTTTGTCAAACGCAGCAGGGAAGCAGAAAATTATTGTAGTATCACATCCAAGGACACGGTCTCACACACACACACACACACACACACTACCCTCACCGTGTCACTAAGGGCCCCCCAGCCCCCTGGAGGATGTTGGAGGGCCAGCTGGTCGAACCACCTTGGTGAAAGTCTGAGCACCTCGGGACTCAGACCCTCCTGTGCTTGAGTAGCATGTGACCCAGAAGAGGAGGAGGACGCAGGACCAGATGTGGAGGCTTCGCTTCAGGGATTCGTTGAAGGCCAGAGCGAAGCCCGACTGAACAAGTGAGTGACAGGCGGCGTGATGTATGTGGTGTACGCTACTGTATCTGTATGCACAAGGATAAGAGCCACATGTGAGCCTCCTGTCAGTGCGGCGCAGCTTTACGCTGATGCACATCCTTGTGGGGGGGGGGGGGGGGGGGGGGGGGGG
>JAPTHA010000018.1:13291491-13310761 GCA_029814585.1 Gymnapogon annona | reverse complement strand
GCCTGCTCTTTGTTTGTCTATTGTCTATTTCCATAGAAATCACAGATTACCTCAGAAGAAAGAGGAAAAAAAACAAAAAACAAAAACTGTGAAGGTGAAGTGTGTGTGAGAGCCACCCTGGATCGAAAATAAGTGTTGTCTGCAGGCCACGCTGCGTTCACTGACATGTGCATCAAACGGACACCAGGGCAGGAAGTATACGGGGAGATTCTCTGGAAATGTCACGCACTGGCATTATTAACATAGCCTGTGTGCTGGCCTGTATACACGCTGTGACAGGCATGCAGGCGGAGTGAGCAGGGAGGCAAGATTTATGATGGTTTTCATCAACTGGATTCAGACTCGCTGAGGACCCGGCGAGCGCACAAAACGACTGTCATCTCTGAACAGTTAAAACCGACGCCACGGCTGCATCAGGAGCGGCACTCATTCCACAGATGAGTACCTCTCGAAAAGGCAGCCTGTTCAAACGGCCATGTGTTGAACTACTTACACTCTGATGGAAACATGAACTCTAATGCTGCTACCCCCACTCCCCTTCACTCCCTCCCTCCCTCCTCAATGCTACAAGCTATGAGAGAGGGAGGAAAAAAAAAAAAAAACTCTGATTTTGCAAAGGATGACTCAGCTCTCATGAGGTGTGCAGCCAGAGCACCTTCAAAGAGTACTACTACGACCACACCGGCTCATTTCTTTCATTTTGACTGGTCCGTGATGCTCTGATACGCAGAGGGGAAATGTTTTTACGACGCAAGCCTTGAGCAAGTGAGAAATAGCTTCATTTGCATCGTTTTCAAATCCCAGTGGACACCAATTAGCAGCCTGGTCGCTGGAGCTGACCAGTCACCGCTCAACTGTCTTAGAGCCCAGATGATATTCATGGAACAGGGGTTGTCAGTTCTGGTCCTGGAGGGCCGGTGTCCTGCATGGAAAAGGTATTTCCCTCTTCATCACACCTGGGCCTCATTACATCATCATCAGGCTTCTGCAGAGCTCTGTGATGAGCTGAACCAGGTGCGATTGAAGAGGGGAACATCTCAAACATGCAGGACACCGGCCCTCCAGGACCAGGATTGAACACCTGTCACAGAAGAATGAACAGCCTGGTTTTGGTCAAACACAAACACAAACGCATTACCTTCACACGAATGTGGAGGTAAAGGCCACATTCGTGTTCAGGGATATGAGCCAAAAGGCCACTCTGCATTTACCCTCCGTCAATGTTCCCACCCTCACCCACGCTTATGAGATCTGGGTCGTGACTGGATGAGGGTGCAAACGGCTGAAGTTAGCTTCCTCCACAGGTTAGCTGGGGTTAGAGACATGGGGAGGAGCTCGGACATCTGGGAGGGACTCTGCTGCTCCTGGATCTGCTCCTCCAGATCCAGAGGAGTCAGTTGATGTGGTTGAGGTATTTGGCGAGGACAAACTCCTGGACGGGAGGAGAACCAGGGGACAACTCAGGACACACTGGAGGGACTACATCTCCCAGCTGGCCGAGGAACTTCCCCCAGAAGAGCTGGGGAGGTGGCCGTCTGGGATGTTCTGCTGAAGCTCACATCCCGGATAAGCGAGTGACGGTGAGTACGAGCACTAATTTGTGCACAAATGTAGAGTTGGGGTCGTTTTGTTTTTTTGCACCTATAAAGGCAAAACATGTCCTGAAAGTAAACACAAATGGACACACACTTGCTGCTCCGTACGTCGTTTAATTCAGCCTTTGGGGATCTGTGTTTTGAACTCAATCAGAGGTCGTTATTACCTTGCCTTTTTGACATTAAGTAATAAACTGAATTTCAACTGAAATTTTTTTACCACCTTTAAGTGACACAAACACTTGACTTATTGAGACTGTATTTAAGTGAAGGTTTAAGGAATGTTTAAGTGTAGTTCATTGTAAGTAGCTATATTACATTTACTCCATTCAGCTTTGAAATTGAGGAGTTTAGACTAAGCTCGTTATCACTGAATTTGGTCGATTCTAAATAGGCATCAGCAAACAGTTTTTTTTTCTTTTATCTCATGCATCTGTATCAGTTGAAACCTTGGAAGGAAATACAACCAATAAAACTCATAAATGTGTTCATGGTCAAATTCTGGCTGCATCCAACAAACTGAATAACTTTGGTCAACTTGAGCTATAGGAAGCACAAAGACCAATCAGCTGATCCAAAAAATTAAATAAATAAAGGATTAATCCATTATAAAAATATCAGGTGTGAGCACCTGTTCATACATTCTTTACTACTGATCTTCCCTGTAACACCAGCGGGAAAAAATATTAACGTTTTTTTCTGAATTACAACCTTGAGCAGCGAGTATTGTGTGTGTGTGTGTGTGTGTGTGTGCGTGTGTGTGTGTGTGTGTGTAGGGGGCGGGGGGTAATCCTCAACAGCCTCTGGGTGTTTTGCACACACTTTCACCAGCTGTTTCCATGTGTGGTGTTGTGTGTTGGGGTAAAGGCTGGCGGGTGCTGCCCCCCCGTGTCCGAGCGCAGTCACTGCTGCTGCTTCATCCACTAACACTGAAGCACACTCCAAACTCTATACAAGGGGGTCAAATGAGTCATCCTTGTACTGACCAGCAGAATAAGTCCCATTACAGGCCTCAGACACGTACAGGTAACGCACGCCAGCAGCAGCTGTTCAGAATATGGCTCCCGTCCCAAATTTCTATCACACATTAAGGAATTGAGTTTGGGTTAATACCCTAATGCAGCTGTAAGCTGGTGCCAATTGTGTTAAGGGCCACCGATTACTGACACGCGGGTTTGTCTTAACACTGTGGGTTGTTTTGTTTTTTTTGCGGTGGGTGAGACCTGATAAGTCAGACAGAGGACAATGTTCATCATCTGCAGGGTTTATGTTTCTCACCACAAATGACGACTCCTGGCCCAAGATAAGATCATCAAAGTTACCGTTACGGCTGTGAGTCACACTTTTAATGTGGTGAATTCTAAAGTCTTAAAAAGTCCTTTAAAGTAGCCCTTTAAATCAGTTAAATATCACATCCTGTGTCCTTTATCTGTTGGGAAATACCACAGGAAGTGGCAACATAAATCTAGATGAAGGGTCTGGTTTCCAAGACATGTTTTTGAACATTCACTGGCCACTTTATTCGGTACACACATTTAACTGTATTTCAAAAAAACATACAGTAGAAACTCAGCACATTCACGCATATAGACATGATCAAGACGATCTGATAAAGTGGCTAACGAGGCACACAAGACATTTATGTAGCACTGAACATGGCATGAATGCTTAGCAATTTTTTGTATTTCAGAAAGTTGATCTAAAGGGATTTTCACGCAAAACCACCTCTGAGGTGTACATAGAAAGGTCCAAAAAGGAGAATATATGCAGTGGACAGCAGTTCTCTGGGTTGTGCTGCTTTGTTGATACCACAGGTCAGATGACAAAGGTCTGTTCAACAGAGGTAACAGTACCTCTGATAAACACTGGTTACAACAGAGAAAGGAAACAAAGCATTGCTCGACAAACCTTAAGCAGAAGGACTAGAGCCGCAGCGCATCCACCTACTGGACACCCAGATATCATGCTTACAGATTGAATAAGGCCTCACGTCACATGCCAAACTACGTGATGGTCACTGGGGCAGTGAAAACACAGCACAGATTGACTGTAATGTTGATGGATGTTTATTTAAACTAAAATAAAAGCTTCCTGGATCACAAGGACAATATACAGCAGATTTAGTGGCATCACACAGGAAAAGACCAGACGTCAACAGTGAGTGACTTTCACTTCTTACATGTCAGTTAAATACAACAATACAGTCATCAGTTATAGAAAAGTAAACAAAATCTTCATTTCTGAACATAATCTAAAAAGAGACATCAGTAGATAAGGCTGAGTGATACAGTAGGTCTTTACACAAAGTTAACAACTTTGGTCTCAGTGGATACATCACTTGTATAAAAAGAAGGCAAGTAGAAATCAAACAGAGGTGCTTTCTTAGTGGCACTGCAAGTCACTTCATTATCATCAATCGTGGCGCAATTAAGAGTTAAATTACTGGCACTAAAGGTACAATATGTGACATAGGGAATGTTGATTCTAAAGACACTTGAAAATATGACCTGTTGTGTCTCCTTCACTAGAGTTATCATATGTTTTTAACCACCGTGAGTGCCCCCCCCCATGTGATTTAGACTCATGTTTGAAGGGGAGGGTGCATAAAAGGGTATTAATTGTATTGGATTCTTCATCAGCACCCAGTGTTTCCCAGAGAGTTGAGGAACAGGTACAGACAGAGCATCCTTGTTACCATGGTAACAGACGATCACTTCTGCTTCTGAGTGTGTCCGATAAGTTATCAATTATAAATACATTGTTCCCTGTGTGAGAAACCTCAGCAGCTCTGCTTAACACACAATGAGAAACTGAACAGAATCGACAGCAGTTTCATAAACTGGGATTATGGGAAACACTGCTCACCACCAGGTGACACTAAATCCTACACATTGGAGTATTAATTGCTTTTTAAAACCCATTTTAATTCATTAAAAAACCCAAACCTCCCCTGGGTTGTTTACTTTCATCATGACAGCCTGTACAGAGGATTGTGGTCTCATTTTCCCAGATGTTTTTACTGATCCACATCCTTTAGCAAATAGAAATATTGTGACTGCAACAGGAGTTGTCTAATGTCAGCAACGGACCAGCTCCCATTGCAAACTCTAGGTAAGTAAAGCATATGCGTGTTACATATGGTACCTTTAAGCTACCAGGAAAGGCACTAACCTGTGTACCTTCAGTCTTGCAGAGTTTAAGATGTGGTATGAACATGACCAAACACTGATGTCCTGCCATGAAGACACAATAGGTATTTAAGGCAAAGGCTAATAAGAAAGCACCTCAAAAAAATTACAGGAAAAAAATCATTTATAAAGTATAAAACTAACAGTTGTGGATTTCCAAGGCCACGATTACACAAACCTGTTTAAAATGCATGAGTTTGTGGGTAACATGGAGAGGATAGGCTGCTGCAGGTGAAGGGGGCCCAGAGGTGGCCTTAATAAACCAATCTGCCGAAAAGTCAGGAAAGACGCAGCACCCACTCTCTGCAAAGTGCCTGTTTTAGTCCACTGATCTTTACGTCAATCTCAGGTGTAGCACATAAATGTACATCAAGGCAGAGTAGAATAAAGCTAAAGTCCCACTGAGGCTGTCCCGCACTAATTTACAAAATTCCCACCAGTCGTTCTCTCAGGCTCTCTCCTCACAGAGCGATGATCTTAAAGATGTCACTGAGACTGCGTGTGGAATGCCTAATTACTTTGAGAACCCTCGCACTATTCTTCCACCCTTTGTTTACCAAAATGAGATCCTCCGATGGTAGGTGTGATCCCTTGCCAACTATGCCACCCCCCATGTGCAAGACAAAGAAAAGAACCTATGGGCTATTTGAGCATGACGTGATGAAGATGAAGTTACCTCCGTCTCCCACCACTCTTCTTATTTTACGTCTTAGTATGGCTCTGCCTTTAGACTTCGATACAGGCAGCATGTGAACACCATGCCTATGACCTGGACAGTTGAACAGAGGAAAGGAAATGTTATTATAGTAAACGTATACGTCTCTAGTTAAGAAGCAAAGAGGTGGGGTAAAACTCACCTGTACACATGCGATCCCAACACCCACCGCTCCGATGATTTTCAGATGGTCCAGTATGAAGTTCTCCAGTTTAGTGATACAGCCGCCCTGTGGGAAATGATCTACAATGTGAAAAATGCTCAACTCCACCTGTTTCAGTTCAGCATAGAAGAGTTATTTTATTACGTGAATATTGTTGAGTTCTTGTGCAGTGATGAGGCTCATTTATGCTCCGTTTTTGTACCGTAAAGACAGATTTTCCACTGCCCGCATTCTTCTGTGTGTGTCTGTTTGTCTCCACTGCAGCTATGTAGCCATGACTAAAAACTACCTACAGGCCCTCACTCAACAAATATGGAGGCGGAGGTTAAAGAACCATAAGTGGAGGTGATGTTCTATATAATGGTCTATGTCTAAGAGTCCAACACAATGAAGAAACCAAACCAGTAAACCTAGCGCCTCAACTACTAACACTCTGATTCATGTTGATGCTGAACCATTTCATCCATAAGCCTTAAGAACCATCCATAACAGAAATACAGATGACATGGAAGCACACTGATACTGATGCTGTTTCCCTATGTGATATGAAGCGCTTTGGTTTGGTGTCTGGTCGATACTACAATTTCCTCTGGGATTAAGAAAGTATTGTGAAACTGAACCAAATGTGGATCGCTGATATGAAATGTCCTGCGTCCAGTCAGTGACACTGTTGAATTGGCTCAAATGTTTCTCAGCTGCTCCACTTCAAACGACCCTAGTGTGTTCATGGTGGAGATGAACCTGTGCATTCCCAACAATAGAAGGGGCCCAGACCCGAGGGGCCTCCGTGCACTTACCTCAACCTTGTAGATGTTGGAGGGGTGGCTCCTGGTGCCACACAGGTTGGTGGGGGTCTTACAGCAGCTGTCTGGGACTTCCCTCCCTTTCCCATCTCTAGAGCGGATCCAGACACTCTCGGCCCAGTCGGATGAACTGTTACTCCCACAGCACTTGAACTGACATCAAGAAAAGAAAAAGCATTTGGCCACTTGACAATGAATACATTTTAATGGTTAGTTACATTAACGGTAATTGTATTGAAGTGTTTTATGGCAGGATGATGATATACATTGTGCAACAACATAAAAATATTAATCGTTTCATCTTTTGCTTTTTAAATCAGATTGCGTCACAAGTCACATCTTAAGAGATATTTCAAATCACTCAAATGCAACAACTGCAGAAAATAAAAAATATTGATACTTTACATAAGATATAGGACAGAACCTCCAATCTGCTGTAATTGGTTTATGTGGCTCCTACCCACTTGTGTTTTCACTGAAGACATCTCTACAGGAAACAGCAGTTCAATTACTCTCCCTCTCTTGCTAATTGGCGTGCAAAGCCACACAGCCAGCGTCTGTTTTGGTGAGTAAATCTCATTACCGCCACACTGGACTGCAAATATTTGTACTGAAATAGTCATCAGTGGAATGAGAAACTATCCTGAGTCTGTGCAGCATCTTTGGTCTCATTTCCCGGTGCACTGCCTCTGATCTACAGCTGCTGTTTCTGCTTTTTGTGTTGGACACAGAGACACTGAGGGGGACTTTATCCGAGGCAGCTTCATTCTGTTCATACCGTTCAAACCACAGAAAATATACAGAAAAAAAAACATACTAAAACCACTAATATCCCTGAGCTGCAGGACAAACCTGGACTAGGGCTCTACTCCTGCACCACACACAATGTATTAACTGATACTGCACATAAAAAGGCAGAGGGAGCTTCCTCTGTTTAAACCGGTTCTAAGTTTGATTCCTATATTGCCCAAACCCATTTCCTGCCACAGGTGGGTCTGGATACAGTTTACAGGTTTATGAAATGCTTCAAATGCAACTATTTCTCACAATTTTGACATGATGCCAATAACTTTTTAAGATCTGTGTGAAATGTTATCAAGTTAGAACTAGCTTCTCTAGGGTATTTTTATGTTGTGCCAATGCAAACAAAATAAATACACATTACCAGAACATTTGCAATTGAAAAACCTACACAAAATAATCTTAGTTATGTACAAACTGCTGCAAGTCTAAAACCATTGTTGTAAAGACCGAAAAAGTAAATGTAGAGGAAAAGAGAGATAACATCTCACAGATAAAAGTGGTCATTCATTATTGAAAACTGGACAAGAGTTGTTTTATCTGAAGCTGGTATTTATACATTCAAATGGCATGAGACAAAGAGAGAGAAAGAGACATAGAAAGAGGAGAGAGACTGAGCGAAAGTGGGAGACATACAGAGAGACTGAACTCCCACAGTGGGTTTGAGTCCATCATGCTGAGCTCAAGTCAGAGGGTCCTTGAATGGGATTTGTTTTGCTCTTGACTCGTCCTCATTGGTAGAATCTTTAATCTGGTGTATAAACAGTCAAAGTCCATACAATGAATAAGCCATAAGCACATCCACGTGACTGGTGTTTGGACATGACGGTTCAGATGGAGCTAATGCAACGCTTTTTCCACTCTTGGGTCAAAGACAACACATGCTGAGATTGATTTAAAGTGAATGATCTGAAAACTAATAATTGCTTTGATCTCTTCTTTCTTACCTCCTGCTGCAGTTTGTCCACAGCTCTGGTGATGTGTTCATGTGAACTCTGCTGGTACTTCTGCGTCATCGTCTCCCTCAAGGTCTGCTTCAGCTCCTCATTCAACTAATCAGACACAGAGACAGACACCAGGTGAACACAGAAACCCCAAAGTCAGCAAAGAACATGACCACTCACGACAGAAGATTTGGAGTTATTGGAAGGGGGGTGTGGGGGTGGGGATATTGCTGGTGATGAGAACGGTAACAAAAGTTTTATTTGCTCTCTTGACGATACAGGTCATGGACAGCAGTTAGAGCAGCAGGAGAGCAGATGAGGATGAAGGCATAGGAAGTCAGTTCTGGTTTTCTGTGTTTTTTTTGTTTTGTTTTTTTTTCATTCTCTAGACCAGTGGCAGACAACGCTCACTGTTGGAAGAGCAGGAGGTCTGGGGGGCTCAGTTTCTATGGCAACAAGCCAGCTGGGAAAGCACTGTAAATCAAAGCGTGAAGGAGATATCAAGGGAATGAATGATGGAGGGAAAAAAAAGAACAGAAAGGAGGTGGCTGTAGAGATAGAAGGTAAATGCAAAGAATGAGGATGAGGTTGGATGGAGGGTTTGTTGTTTCACCCGACCTGTTGACTGTGTGGGAAACACAGAAAAACAACAGCAGACAATGAATACAGAGAAGAAGCAGGAGGTGAGGACGTAGAAAACTAACACGAATTCAATAGTGCACTGATGTTAATCATGTAAGAAAAAATGAAAAGATCAGTCTGCGCAGATTCAAAGTTGGAAATCAAGAGGCAAGAAAACGAACAGTAGCTTCAACTGTATTTGCAAATGTAGATGTGTTTATGTGCACCATCTGCAGTCAAGAATGGGAATATGAAGGAAACTGAATCTACAAATGCACTGGGTCAGAAACACTCTACAAAGGATGATGAGAACGGTGGGGCAGGGGTTAAATTTGGGAACAAACAGAATTAAATCCAAGTGAAAGAATAAAAGTAGAAATGTATCCATATTATGTTTAATAGGCCTGAATTTGAGTAACATAATTAAAACCCAAGTTGTAATTGATGATTTTTGTTTCAGGGAATACGCTATTTGAAATTGTAGCTTCAATTTGTGAACTTCATTCTCAACTATTGTTCTCAACTATGGTCATCTTGCTCATGGCTGCAGTCACTCTTGGGGATAATTTAATCTGGAGCGGAAATCCAACGGTGTCAAAAACCGAAGCATGTCAGAATGTCGAACTGAATTGAGTCAATAGCGGTGGTCAAAGAGTAGCGGTTTGGTCTGCTTTGTGGTGCTCATTTATGGATGTTTCATACCTTCATTTAAAGGACAACTATCTGTGCAAAACAATCCTAATTTTGGCCTTTAACTTATACACATGCAAGATTTAAAGATTTATTGGCAATGGGAGAGGTTGTAATTTAACCAATGCTTTCAAATGCAGTGCGGTGTTTTTAGCTGTGGGTTTCAACGTTGTTTGTTGCGGGTTGACAAATGGTCTGACATTGTCTGAAGAATATCCCCTTATGGTTCATCAGCAGTTTGCACCACAGACAAAGTTAAGATTTGCAAGTGAACTAAAAGCATTTTCTGCATCGGCAACTGCATTTTCAAGGCAGTGAAATGTTAAAAATAGCACCTACAGTCTTATTACTGCAGAAAAAGAGGAATATAAAGAGGGTATAAAAAGTGGAGGGGCTGAGGAGGGCTTTAATTTTATGACAGAATCGGATGGTGTTCAGAGGAGTTGTGTATTATGAATGAGGTGCTTATAATGATAGCAGCGCACTTCGATATAGAGAACAGGGCTACAAAGGAAGTCAGGATGGGACTGTCAAATTAATATTACACAAAGAAAAAAAAACTCATTTGCAACTGCATGCTCAATGTTGCTCAGATGTGCAGTAAAGTAAGGCTGTCAGTTATTTAGTTTAAAGCAGAAGTCTGCATATGAAAGCGGAGCATCATGGGAGATATGGGCGACCAAATTTAGTGGATAATCTGTCAGTTGGAGTCTTTATTTAAAATAAAATAAGGCAGGAATCTCCTCACTTAGGAAATTGTTTAAAGCTTGACAAAAAAAAAAATTAAATGCTTCTAAGTGACAGACAGTGCATACAGCCTTGTTCTGTGTGACACTGCGGGCATTCTTCATTCCATTTGGATTAAACCTACCACAAGTAATAGGGTCAGTCTGATATTTTTATTTTATTTTCAACCTGGCCTTCTCATTTGTCACACTGGTTTTGTTGTGTTGAAACCCAGTGAGCTGAATGTGCCACGTGGGAATCAATGCACTTGTTTGTGTTTCATCACAGCGATTCACACCATGTGTATAAATGAGGAAACACAAAAGACCACCCTCGTTTTACAAGAACTGACATGAGGAGTTTATTTCAAGTAGCTTTCACGTGTTCTGCATCCACCCTAAGACACTCAAAGTTTTTCAGCAAGTACGTTCTCTCTAAAACACGGGTGTCAAACGTTCAGACAAATTTGCTCTATTCTATTCAAGTGACCAGTAAAACACCATCATTATGTCTACGACATAATGTCAATGACAACTCCCAATTCTTGTTTGCTTTAGTATAAAATTACATCAAAATATTTGCATTTCTAACAATCCTTTTGGGTTGTGTCAGGAAGGGCATCCGACGTAAAAACTCCTGCCAAATCAAATGCGCAAATTGGATTCACTGTGGCGACCCCGAGGGAAAAAGCCAAAAGAAATCTTTACAAAAATGTTAAGAATTGAAAAAAAAAATATGATCAACCTGAAATGTTTCAAATGATTAAGTGTAATTTTACCAATATTCTGCCTGTTACTAATTGTATTACATATTTGTAGATCCACTGTGATCTCTACATTGTAATGCATGTGTAAATGATAAACTGTGGCAGAATATTGTTAAAATTGCTTGTATTTTCCTAAACAAATTTAAGTGTTTTTCCATTCTAAAACATGGGGAAAATTTGAAGTTAACATTATTTACTTATAATTGTACTGATCCAGTCTGCTTCAGATCATTTTGGGAAAATGTGGCCCTTGACACCCCTCCTCTAAAAGAAACACTCATACGTCTCCAGGCCATAACAGTCTGTCTCTATGTCTTAATTGCCTTTTTTTCTTCCTCGGCTCCATCTACCTTCATACTGTTTCATGCAGGGCAAGGTTGTCAAAATACTTCAGAGGGTGTGAGACTGTTCTATACTGCACTTTGTAGACATTGTAAAAACACTGATCACTGAACAAAAAACATAGCAAATGTACGAGAGAGACAATGAAACACAACAGCAGAAGATGACAAGTCAACACACTATCTGATAAGCAGAAAAACGTGACAAGGTTTTACAGTTATGCACATGAAAAAATAGTGACAGACGTAGTGAATGTTACACACGCCACATTAGATGACAATTAAAAAGAGAAAATAACAGTTTACCCAGCTAAGTCTGTTCTACAGTGGTGGAGGTACGTGGTTGCGTTCAGAGGGGTCATTACTGGGTTTCTAAAGTCTTTGGAATGGCAACACACTGAACATGCCGCAGGGGTGGCTAAAGTCAAGGGACCTAAGGGTGTCTCACACTAGACCAGGGGTGTCAAGCATGTGGCCTGGGGGCCAAAACTGTCCCACCAATGGGTCCAATCCGGCCCATGAAATTAATTTTGTCAAATGCAAAAATTACACTGAAAATGTCTCACATGGATCAGACAAGTAAAATAATAATATAATAACCTATAAATAATGACGATTCCAAAGTTCCTCTTTGTTTTAGTGTGAAGAAAGTAGAATTACATGAAAATATTTAAATGCACAATTTCCCCATAGCAGGATAACTACAATCATATACTATATCTAATGAATGAATTAATACTATATCTATACTAATATTCCACTATTCTAATATTCTTGTAATGTACACGTATAAATGATAAACTGAAGTGTAATATTCTTAAAAATGCACTTTAACCTTTGTGCACTGAAATCAAAGACAAATATTAGATTATTTTAGATTAGATACCTTTATTTGTCCCACTCTGGGAAATTTTCAGAAATGATGATGATTTCTTTCAGCCTTTTCCTTCCGGGGTCGCTGCAGCGAATCCAATATGTTTATTTGATTTGGCAGGAGTTTTTACACCGGACACCCTTCCTAACACAACCCACTGGACACTCTTACCAGGGACCGAACGCGGTATCCTCTATGCACCAGCCCGGTGCTTTACCAACTGAGCCAGCTCCAGCCAGGTTGAGCTATGCAGCCAGGGGAAATTTTCAGAAATAAACATTTACTTTGTTATATTTTTTGATTTATATGTATTTATATTATAGATTTATATTTATATTATACTATGTATAAATTTTTACTGGTCTGGCCCACTTGAGACCACATTGTGCTCTATTAGGCCCCTGCACTAAACTGAGTTTGACACACCTGCACTAGACTATCGATGGGTGCTGATTTTAAGTTCGTCTGGCTCTCCCTCTTGTCTTGAATAATATAGTTTGTCGTGTTTCAGTGGAGCCTGGAAGCAGAGACCATCAAACATATGAGATATGAGAACATGCTGCATAGGTGATAAAGGAACGAGTTCGGTCATGAGCATTTCAGCTGATGCTCGTTTACATTCTTGATAAATGCAGAGGTAGCGTGCAGCCATTTTCACCAAGTTTCAATTTTTTTATTTTTAAAGTGAGACATGTACGTTTTCAGGACAGCAGGAATCATGTGAGGCAAAAGATGAAGCTGCGAATGTCACACTTTCATCTTGTTGGGTGCAATAGTCAGGGTTCAGTGTCAGCTGTGTTCTCAGCTGTTCTCTCATCCACTGGTCAAATCCAGCTGAATGTACTAATGCTGTTGGTGCTTGTGTTTGTCATCAGACCGTCTGAACAAGTCACTTAATGGTGGCATGGAATGAATGTTGTCCAACGGCCACTTAAAAGCCAGGATAAAAACCTTCATTTTACCAAGTCTGAGACAACAGCCCTTGGTAATGATCTCTCTAATATTTAAATATTCATCAGTCTCTGAATGTCCAAATGGGTCATATCTGAGGACTATGAAATGATGACAAACTGCAATTTACACCAAGGTATTGACAGCACTATTGTTTCCACAGGTATTAGAACAGTTTAGATCAGTAGACGCTTTTGGTCAGCATTGGATGCTTTGGGTCTTTAAGGATTAATAGTGTAAACGTCTGTGTAAAATAAGCAGAAAGATTTCTGAGAAGACAAATAGGGGCAAAATATTTTTTTATATTTCCTGTAAGACAATTTCTTTATTCTGATTAATATTTTTTTTTATTCTGTAGGCAACCATGCATAATCTATGTAACCCATCTCATAAATCCAGGGTTGGAACTGAAAAACACGACTGAAAAATATTTTTTTTTCTTATGATGTATTACCTGCTGGTAGTAGATATAAGCCAAAACACCAGCCAGGATCTCCAACAGGAAGATGCAGAGCAGCAGGACAAAGTACTGCAGACACAAACAGAGAGAAACACTGTTAGAGTGGATTATAATGTGATGAAGGCTAAGATTCAGAATCTGATTTATTTGGTTCAACCACATATGCAGCGCTGACCATTATGAGACCAAACAAAAACAGATACTAGGCCTTTCCATAAACTTTCAGCGTCATTTACTTCAATTACTGAAAAAAAGTCATTGTCGGTTCCCTGCTTTTATGGCTTGGAATCTTTCATTATTTTTCTGGAAAGTGAACTGTTATATAAAATAGAAAAATGTCTTATACAAAATGGCATAAAATAAAAATAGGCTGTTATTTAACTGGAGAAATATTGAGATGAAAATAGGTTTGCCTTTGAATTGACCAAAAGAACACCATGTACATTGGTATAAAAACAAATAACACCGAGATGAATAAGAACATTACAACAAAATTAATTCAAGACCAAGTGGAAAGACAAGGGAATTTGTTTCCAAGATATAAAATGGGGCTTAAATCCTCCATTCTTAATGTCCATCTGTTCTCTAGAAAGCATCACCTGCACAGTTTTCTAAATACAGACCATAATGTTGTTAGTTTAAAATATATATGATATAAATGGAAACAGTTATGTTGATCAATCAATCAATCAATCAAATTTTATTTCTATAGCTCTTACTCACACAATAGGTCTCAAAGGGCTTCATATGACCACAGATGGCATTTGATAATGACATCCCCTAGTATAACCCCTACCCCTACTAACGCTTTGTCTACAGAGGAGCAGTGATAGAACAGACACTGAAGAAGTTCACTGCAGGTCCTTTTAAAGGACGGACCATTGCAACATTTTCAAGTGTCGATGTGACTGATGGTGCAAATTATCAGTCACTTAACACAAAAAACAAATACAACTGTACTATCACCAACAGCCAAAAAAACTAAGTGCAGATCTACAGCAGGGGCCTCCTACTGTCCATCCACTACATCGATCTTACAGCCCGGTAATTTACAAACACCAGAATGCCTCATGGGAGTAACGCCACCTGTTCGGTCAGGTGACACATTTCAGTCATTGGTTGTTCATTTCAACCCTTCCTCAAACTGCTCCATCACTTCCCATATGACACGCTGCGCCTTTAAGAGATTTAGAGAGTTTATTGTTCTATCTGATTGGTGACCGGCCCATGAGAGTTAGAGGGAAGGTCTGCTTTCCATGCCAAGTTCCCTCAGAATTAAAGACAAGAGGCGATGTTATCGGGCCCAAAACCTTGACCTAAATTCCTCCAGCCTGCCTCGATCACAGGGGGAAAAAAAAGCCGCCAAAGTGGACCTGGGCTTTGATTTGATAGCTCAGGCTGATTAGATCCGAGAGGCTGAATTCTGAGCAGACTCCTGAATGTTTTTTGATGGCGCCCGTGTTGAAGGGTTTGGGCAGATGTGTGGCCCTGGACTGATAAACACTTATAATAAAGTCAGATTAAACCTTTTACAGACCGCTGTGATAGCACGGCTGCAAACATGGAACCCATACAGAAAAACACACCTGTGACTGAGCCACACACCTACAGTAACTCTTAAATGTTACCAAGTCTCAGCAGCATTTAAAGTCGACTGTAACGTGTATTATTCACTGATTTAAGTTCTGCCTCAACAGATCAACTACCGAGTTGGAAAATGTGTGATTTTCAATGTAGATATGCTGTCTGTTCTGTGTTGGACTCAACTAAATTTTCACACACTGACCATTTTGTTTACTTCCTTTAAAAAGGGAATGCTTAAACATTTAAGAGTCTTGTCGTGAGCATGAGTTTGCCAGAAAACTGGCGTGGACTCCAAGTGTCCGTTTCCGGCCAAGAAAAAGCACTGAATATCAATAAACTAAAAATGTCAACTTTTCTTTCTTACATTTGTATTTTTGCCATAATTATTCAAAGATCCATTTTCTGTGGTAATCATGCTTTAAAGTGGTGTCACTAAGGACAACCTGCTTCCAATGTTTTAGATTGGACTGTTATTTCTCATTATATTTTATGCACCCTATAGTTATACACATGCAGATTCAATCCAAGCGCTTGGCAATTATCTTATTTCCAAAAGAAGTTCTCTTTTAGATATAAAGTGGGAGGTTAGAGAAAAAAGATCTAATACACATTCTATACAGACTAGGGCATTAACGACTTCAGTTTTTTTCAAGTCGACTTATCCGTCAATAAAGTCTAAGTCGAGTCGACAGGTCGTGATGATGTCATCACATTGTCAGCAGAGGAACAACACGGCTGTCCAGCAGTGAGCAACTTGTATTAAGGTTCACTGCAACGTAACAATGTACACTTACAAGACACAAGCATCAACATTTAAACCAACAAAACAAAGGCTAACACTTTGAGTTTATTTTAAATTTAACTGCACAACATTAAGTGCACACACAGGTAGCGTGACCCGCCTCCGACACACACACACAGTGCACGTGCACACACACACACACGCAGCATGATCCGTCGCCGACACACACCCACACAGTGCACGTGTGCACGCACACACACACGGGCAGTGTGATCCACTGCCGACACACACACACAGTGTCTGCGTAAGCGAATCAGAGACAGAGTCTGCACTCAATACACAACCACATCAAGAGGGATGGAGAGAAAGAATAACATGCGACTTGTCGACTCCTCCAAATTTAAGTCGACTTGTGCTACGGAAGTCGACGTGTCGACTAGTCGACGTTTCTGTTAATGCCCTAATACAGACAATAAAACTACCAGAAACAATAAACACTATAAACATTCTCAATAATCAGGGTGCTGATCACATTGCCAAATTTGTTATTATTGACTTCCTTCTTTTTCTCTCAAATAAACGCCGTCACTTTTTGTGACACTGGAAAATGACACATCTGTACATAAACTGTCCATAGGAAGCATCAAAAAACCGTATTAGTTTGCATTTCTTACAGAGTCACAATAGCAAGGTGTGACATAAATGCATGTGTTTCAGATGTCATTAATGAACATCTCCATATAAATGATATCAAAAGAAAGTGATGCTTTCCATTGGTTGAAAGTAAATAGGACATAAATTTAAGCACAAGGCCTGCAGCTCTGTTCGTATTCATGCACTCATCCATTGATTTTAAAGGCACTCAGAACTTGTCAAAGAAAATAAGACGAATGAATTGACTGCCTGACTTTTAATAACAACTAAATGCGACCGTACAAGTATGTGGCCTTCATTTCCTTCCACACACACAGAGACGTTTGCAGACTGATCCCATACAGAGTGATGTGTACAGACTGTGACACACAACCTGTTGTCGTCTGCTGAGAGAGTGAGCGGCTGAATTACCGACTGCGGTGACTCCAGAGGACTGCTCATGATTTCAGGCACACACTCTCAACACATTCACACTCATTTTACGTCTGACCTGGCATTCTTCTCCCGGGCGACTTTAAGGGCGCAGAGTAATTACTGCCAAAATTACTCTCAGCAGGTTTGTATCAACGGAGTTCCCCCTTTTTTTAAAGCCCTGCACCAGATCCAGATGATGTAGGGAAGCTTCTCGAGTTCTCAAGAAACATTTGCACAGGTTCACCTCCAAATCATCTTCTTATAGTTGTAGTATTTAGTCAGTTTAGTTCTTCTGCTTGTCATAAGACTCTATTGGCAGTACCTGTCCCTCTATTGACCTCATGTCATTTCAATGCTCACTTGCACAAAGCAAATGTGAAATGCTCAATTTCAACAGAATGACACGCTGCCTTTTTTTCCATCCAGGTGAGGAAATGTGATATTTGCAGACAGTGAAATTTGGTTTAAGTTTCTAAACAATTTTGCAAGCAGTTGGAGATCCAGTATGTATAATGCAAGAAAGCAAACAGAACTGAATGCAGTGATCAAACTTGTGTGCGCTCGTATTTTCTCTGTCCAGTTTCTACTCTCCCCATCCGGTCGAGGCAGATGGTCTTTTAGCCTCAGACGGGCTCCGTTAGAGTTTTCTTCCATTAAACGGAGTTTTTCCCTCCCTGCTGCCACCAAGTGCTGGCTCTCGTGGGATTTTTTTTTAGGTTTTTCTCTGTACTGACCTAAAAGCGTTGAATGAGGCAATCTTGTGTTGTGATCTGGTGCAAAATAAAACTAAATAGCTGTTTGTGACGGCAGTCCGTATACATGTGGTGTGCCATACATCACATTTTCAAGCTCTGACATGTTATTTCACTGCATTTGATTGTGTCAATGTACAAAAAGGACTTCAGTTCACATTACTATAACCCTGACCTTTAAGCCTAACCATCAGTGTACGACAGTTGACATAGCGTGAGCATACATGTGGAAGGCTTATGATGTGTACAGATAACACACCAGTTAAACTGAAATGAGCCTTACTGTGGGCCCGATACCATATGGGCGATGGTATGACCATAGTGTCATTCTTTTACACTTGATCTTCAAATTTCCAACTACATGATAATAAAATTAAATAGCCATTAAATCCAAATGAGCTCTGGAATCTTAATTTAGGTAAAACAAATGTGGAAACACACAGCGATTATATAACAAATGGAGAGAAGTTTTGTAGAATCACAATTACATTAAACTGGTCAATTTACAAGCATGGTTTTTGTTGATGTTTTAATGAGTTAAAAATGCTAATGCATCCCAGACGTAGCATCGACATATCAATTCATGACTTTGTCTCATCTGATATGCAGTATCAAAGCAGAATGACTTCAAACACACACACACGCACACACACACACACACACACACCATCACCACACAAACACAAGCTCCATTATATTCTCCATCTTTGCCAATCTCTCGCTGTCCCAACTCCCTCACAACTTCATTTCTCCTGTGTGATTCATGGCTGTAATCTCAACAGTTCAGGATGCACCATGCATTTAAAAGACGACACACACTTGAACGTTGAGCACAGATGGACGTTAGAACTTCAGCTGTTATTGCAAAAAAGGACGGACCATTTTCTAGACATACGTGTACAGAGAGAAAAGACTAATTAAAACAGACCAGAGAAAAGACTTCAAAATGACATCAAAGTTACGTAATATCTGTTCTCACACAACCCTGACTTTCATCCTGTTCCTCTGCAACAGATACCAACACTGCATACAGCGTGTAATAGACTATTCTAAAGGACTGAATCATGGTTCATGTCCAATGGTCATAACTATGTAAACTAGGTCATTAACAGAAACGTCGACTAGTTGACTCCCGTAACACAAGTCGACTTAAATTTGGAGGAGTCGACAACTCGTGATGATGTCATCACATTGTCAGCGGAGGAACAACAGACACACAGCTGTCCAGCAACACACACACAGTGTCTCCATAAGCGATGTTATTCTTTCTCTCCCTCCCTCAGGATGTGGTTGTGTATTGAGTGCAGACTCTGCCTCTGATTCGCTTAAGCAGACACTGTGTGTGTGTGTCGGCGGCAGATCACACTGCCCGTGTGTGTGTGTGTCAGCGGTGATCATGCTGCCTGTGTGTGTGTGCACTTAATGTTGTGCAGTTAAATTTAAAAGAAAACGAGTCTTTCAAAAAACGAGTGTTCGATGAAGTTTC
>JAPTHA010000018.1:13260377-13271798 GCA_029814585.1 Gymnapogon annona | reverse complement strand
TACTACAAACAGCACTACAACCAGTGGACGCACCACGTATCAATGTAAACAGTACTATAAACAGTGTAAACATTGCATATCATATTTTGAAGAAACTAGAATAAATAACATGTTTTCAGTCATTTTCACCTTTTTTGGTCAAGTACATAACTCCGCATGTGTTCATTCATAGTTGAGTGAGAATCTACAATGTAAATAGTCATGAAAATAAAGAGAACGTATTGAATGAGAACTTTTGGACCAAATTGTATATATATATATATATATAGAGAGAGAGAGAGAGAGAGAGAGAGAGGAGAGAAGTAGAGACAATAAAACAAACATAGATTATAGATGAAGGACCATGTGTGAGACAATAACACCATGTAGATTTGTTCTATACTAGCCAGGTTTGGGGGAGGGGCTAATAGAGATATGGGGGAGGGGCTAAAACCTGCTACTTGGACACAGGCGCAATCTGTGCACAAACACAGTTTTGCAGCAACATTAGAACATGACTGTTTTGCAGAGACACCAATCAACATCAGGTATCAGCCTCCGCCTCAGGTACATGCTCTTTCATTTATTTTGTTTTAAAAAGTATGGAGTGATTGATGTTGTACTTGTGTAAAGTGCTTTTCTATGCATCTGTTGTGTGAAGCAACAGGCTGTGTACTAAGAAGAGTTCACTAAGAAGATTATGTGTGGCAGAACACAAGGACTACAAGACGCTTTACAAGAACAACTATTTGCTGTTTAAACAGTGACTAAATATCTACACGATTTACATTAAAAATAATAAAACAGCAGCCATGAATAAATGACCAACTTCATTATATGCATTTAACAAATCAAGATATGCCACTATTAACCTTATTATCACTTTTTCTGTCTTTTATATGTATAGACTGGGTGATTCTCAGTACTCAATAAAGAACCGAATGAACCTCAGCTTTCAGATGTAAGCAGGTATTTGGTCGAGTGGTAAATGTCCCATTTCTAAGAAGTCTACTTCTAATCTTCCTTACACCTGCCAGTCATGCCAACGCTATAAATATACTTGTAGCATGTTGTGTTGTGGATCATAAGAGGATCCGAGTGGTGTCGGTGTGAAGGAGCCATTTAGATACTAATACCAGAGGATGTCAAGAGTTTGATGAAAGCTGATACAGAGTCAGTGAAAGGAGGACCTGGACGAATCAGATGTGACAGGAGGTCCTGTTGATTAAAGGTAAAACCAATGCCCCTTTCTGCAGTTTCTGCTTCTTAATCCACCAGAAGTGTGTTAGAAATCCAATCTGAGTATGTGTGAAAAGTCTCTAGGACTGCTATAAAACATAAAAAAAATCAAATAATTAAAATAAATACACATCTTACCTTAAAAAGATATTACTGAGATTTAACCGCTAACAAGTTAAAATAATAGTTTGCATATATATTCCAACAAAGACTTGAAGAATGAGACCGGTAGCACAACTTCTCACTTTTTGAAGAAGTCTGACTTTAACGGCTGTTTTTTTTTGTAAGGAGATTCTAATGTCCATCTAATGTTGCACGATTTTTGTGTAGTTTTTTTGTTGTTTTTTTTTTGTTATGGTTTTGGGCTCCAAGATGGATGTTTCCATGTCAGTACAGTGCATACTGGTCGAATTCATATGGATCCAGTCCTGTTCATGACGTGGGCATTGCCATGATGTATGGCAATTCTGTATAATGAATTGTTAATAAATCTGTTAATGGATGATTTAGTCAAGAAAAGAGCAAATATCTTTAAACAGAATGTATTGGACTCGGTTGTAAGTGTTGCACATACTGCGTCCCCTTTTAAAATCCTCTGTAGGTCAGGGGTTACGGTCCTCCAGGTAACCTTCTGCGGGTGGAAACACGGTTAATAAGCTGCAGTCCGTGTGTTCACAGGTTTATGAAGATCCTTCTGAAAAAGTGAATACAATTACTACTGCAAAAACTACAACTACTACTACAACGTACCATTATTAATACTAAGGATAATAATAATGATAGGAAGAAGGTCAACCTTAGAGAATCGCCATAATGTGATCAAATGGATTCACTTCATTTGAAAACTTGAACGAGTTTTTCATTTAAGAGTCCTTTTGTAACCATAGCCAACTACGATCTTTTTGACCTATACAGTAAACCTATACTGTCTCATTATCACAGCCCTAAATAAAAGTTATGACATTCTGGTTGTGACTGCATAAAACACTCCATGTTGATTTTGTATTTTTTATTTGGAAAATTGTATTCATAATGTATTATGTTCATTTATTCAACAGCATATGTACCAAAAATAACAGGAGTTTGGGCCAAACATGGTCCACATGCCTCATATTGAACAACCCTGCTGAAAATAATGTTTGTCTATAGAACAAGGGCAGGGAAACAGGGAAAAGGATCAATACATTGTTTTAGAATGAAAGGTTTCAGTCAGCTAAAAGAATGCACGTTAATTTCTGATCAGCCTAATGAAAAACCAAAGTATTTGGATTAATTTATTGATCATTCATCAGGCCTTCATTAATCTGGTGGTGCTCTGTGGCTACTCTGTGTTTCATCACATTGTACTGATCTGTGCTTCTGGATACCATATGTTCATGTTGACCCATACAGACCTACTCAGACTTAGACATCATTTATATTGTCAGTCACACTCTTGCTTTAATATATTCTGTGAAAAGGTGGATGCAGTTATTTCTTACCCACTGGGACAAATCAAACTTAATAAAACACATGAACCCAATTTCTATGCATTTTTAAGTTTGTTATTGCTCACACTGGAAGAGTTATTTCTGAAATTAGTGTAAATTTACAGGTGGGAAATGTATTGAGTTCTAAAAAAGAAAAAAATATTCATTGCATATACAATCAGCTATGTGTGCAGTTAAATTACTACAGTTTTAAACCATTACAGCACATTAGACATAAATATAGTCCTTTTATTATGTATAGTTAGTAGTATAGTATTTAGTATTTAAATAGTATTTTCTATTTAAATATATGAAGTTACAAAATAAGGGCAAGAAACACAGGTCAGAACAAAAAAAAGGGAATAAATGATAAAAGAAACACATTAAATGAAAGTTTACACTTTGAATGTTTGACACATTCTGGAAAATGATTTATGAAGGATGATCCCAGTAGAATACTGAAGTCCATGTCTTTTGTTTTTTACAGAATCTCTGCTGGAGTTTCTTTGGCGCTGATCATCTTGTTTAATATAAAAGTGTGAGAGTCCGTGTCACAGCGACATCACATCAGTTAATGTTGGACTTCTACGTATGCCGTTGTGTGAAATGTTGAGGTCTGTGATTTCCAGACTCCTGAAACACGAACCTGCTGTAAATGTGACTTGTCTTAACCCCGGGAAATGAAGCCCTGCTATTCTTACTCTGACCTGGACTAAAGTGGACTCAGGTGCTCTTTGTGACCCACCCCTGGGTTGGCTGGGAGTGGATCCTTGTATGTAATGTGTGTGTGAGCGGGTGCAGCGTTGGATCCGGTGTGGAACCAGGGTCCGGCTGGGCAACCGGCCTTCGGGCCTGAGAAGCTCCAGACCAGTAACTACACCCTGGTGTTACTCATTCAGCTCAGCCTGCTGTGCTTCGACCTCTTCGTCAACTCCTTCAGCGAGCTGCTGAGGACAGAGCAGGCCGTCCAACTGGTGCTCTTCATGTGAGCTATTCTTGCTGCCAAAGTTGGTCTTATCATGCCCGAAGGAAAGCCATCCCGCTAAAAATACGAGGCTTTAGGCGCCAGAACTGAGTCTGCAGAGACTTTAAATAGACAATAAGCCTGTAAATAAAAAACCCATCTGCTGTATTTTGTTTCAGCTCCTCATACGTTTCCTCTTCTCTTGTTGAATTTGACAGAATCCAGGACATTTCTATCCTTTTCAACCTGATCATCATTCTGTTGATGCTGTTCAACACCTACGTGTTCCAGGTCGGCCTGGTTTCCTTATTACTGGAGCGTTTTAGAGCTCTGTTAATGCTCTCTGCTCTCTACCTGACCTTCAGTATCATACTCCACTCGTGGCTCATGGTACGTTCAAGCATCAACACAACTGTGCATTACAGCCTCAGCTCTTATCCTCCATATCAAATCAAACCATGTTCTACTGTATATGAAACCACACACACAATCCCAAAGATAACACAATTTTTCTGTCTATTTATTGTCCTAGAACTTACGCTGGCTGAACAACAACAGATTCATTTGGACTGACGGCCTGCAGGTGCTTTTCGTTGTCCAAAGAACTGGTAAGATTATATTTCATGCAATACCCTTTAACCCTTTAACCCCTGATGTGTGTCTGGTGAGCATTCTGATTGAATGATTTATTTTAAATGTAATACAATATCACAAAATTATAACCCTTTGCTTATCTTTATGAAACTGAGCCGGAATCAAGCGTGCATTAAAAAAATTCCCACAAAATAAAAATGCTAATCTGCATAGGACTAAATAATCCTTCATGCCATTTTTTGTGCGTTCAGTGAAGCGTCTGCAATTTAGTATGTCATCCAACAAAAATCCCATGAATCTCTGGTGTGTAACTGTTGCCACACGTCAGATTGTTTCATTGTTTTGGACAGATGAAAGCTTATGTTGCATGTTACGTGTCACATACATGGGGTTTGGTCTGGGTTTGATAATTCTTGTTATCAAACCAACAGGCTCCAGACAGTGACTCATACATTTATAATCTCATAAGTGGATAAAAGGATTTATTGTCCAGATATTGTTCTCTACATGTGATCCTTTATCAACACACTGTAGCCATGTTTTGTCTGTGTTTGGTGTGTTTAACTAAAGTCCCAGACAGTCTGTTATTCAGAGTTAAACTTCCAGCCTAATCCACAGTAAACTCTGCAGCTTCTTGTACATTTATCACTCTGCACATAATTATTCATGGTGATTTCAGTTTCCCTCTTTTCTAATCTCTCTCCATCTGCTGTTGAACAGTTAACATCTATATACAGCTGTATACTACAACTACTCAACAACCGTTTGTGCAAAAGATTGGCTACAAAGTTTGGAGTTAAAGTTATCGATTGAAATGGAATTGAGTTAATGTAATCGTTACAAGGAGCATAATGAAATGTCATGTCACTGCAACTACACCCCCTGAGTGAAAACAAAGTATGTAAATAACGAGAAAAGACTGTTAAATAGTGTTGTGAATGCATCTCCTGTAAGAAAAGTCATTCAGCAGTTTTTGCAGATTCTGTCAACTTAAAAGTCACATCCTCTTTCTGTATAGATGTGTTTTTGCATTCCTGTTTGTTTTAGGGGAGAGATAACATACTTGTTTTGATATTGTGCTATAAAAAAAGGAACAATTGTAACTGTCAATTTAATATCCTGAAGAATGGTCAGGATTAGAACGGTCTTCTAAATAATAAATGCACACAGAAGGATTCACAAATGTCTCATGAGTCACAAACGTGCACAGAAAGATTATGTGTGTTTGTTAAATGAATGTCTAAGTAACTGAATGAACGCATCATCCTTCATTAGGTTTAAATAAAAGGTACTGGATGGTCGGAACTGGATGGTTTGAACTGATGTTGACACATGGATATATACACCAGTGTATCTGTGTGTTTACCATATTTCAGACTCCATGTGTTTGTGTTGACAGTTTCTGTGCTGTACTATTATTTCTACAAGAGGACGTCAGAGTACCTGGGCGACCCACGGCTCTATGAGGATTCACCGTGGCTCCGAGAACTGTTTGAGAGAGTCAGACACTCGTGATCTCACGGGTTCAGCGACAGAAAACGGAGCCAAAACCAAGAATGAAAAAGGCACAGTAAGAAGCCCCGAAATGGAAAGAAAATATGTCAAAATATAGTTGGGAACAGTCAGATGCATTCATACATTTATGAAGATACAGGGCATTAATAATATATGTGCAGTCTGTATGGAATACTCTGAGACCGAAAAGTGTATTTCTTGCAAGGCTATTTAATCTGTTGTTTGTTTTGTTGGACATTGTTTAGCTTCGGCATCAGCAGCTGCTGATCGTGCTGAGGTCCACTCATTACAAATACATCACAGAATTATGGCCAAAAAAGATTCACTCCACATAATATTCCCTTTCCATGCGGGAAAGTGTGTGCCAAAATACTGGTTCAGCATTTGAGGACTTTTCAGGTTTGTTTTACTCTTCAGAATGTATTGAAAGAAGGTCAGTGATGATGCTTTTGTGTTGGAATAACTCACCAAATGCCCTTTTGCTTTTATCTGCTGTGTATTTTTAAGACACTATACTGACTTGTTTTATATGCATTTTAGTCTATTTGAGTTGCTTTTGGTTTGTATGTGATGTTGCTATTAAAACAGAATTTGACGTTATGGAACATCTCTGTCTCTCTCAATTTTGATTGGCTATGGCAGTGTTTCATGTACGGTACAAATTTGACAACACATACACAAGCTGTAACTTAATTTGGACAAATATATTGAAAACAGAGACATATACAGTGGTGTATATGTGCGACGTTGTGAACGATTTGATCTGGAAAATGAAACATTATTTTGGGACTCAATAGTGCAGCAGTGAGACTCAACCAAAAAAATTAGGGCTGTCGTTTTTGGTGAGTCCAGTACCAGGGCTCAGTCATATCAATTTGTAGATAAAACGCTGGTCACATCATCTTCCAATGATTTAAATCCCTGACTTAGAGCTTCCCTCAAAACAGGACATCAGACGACTGAAGCGCATCTGACCCTGCACTTCTTGAAACTCTGCGAGGAGTGACCTGTTCTGCAGTTTATACTGCAAATGAAGAAAAACAAACATGATTTGTCAAAAATGTGCAACATGATATAGATATTAAATAATAGGGATGTATAGATTGGGCACGGACACTTTCAGATGTTAAAATGCTTAACTCACACGTGTTGCATAATTACGAAGCCGCTCCGCTTCCTCTGGTCTGTGAGACTGAAAACAGGAGGGACAGAGTTTAATGGAGAGATAGAATGCTTTCGGCTAAGACGCTACAAATATAAATATTAAAGGCGGAAATGAATTCAAGAGAAAACCTGGTTTCTGTTTGCGTTCCAGCTTCTTCAAGTTTGATAAATTTTGATGCATACATACTTTTTTATATAAAAATTCTAAATATTCTAAGTATTATTTCAAATATTACATGGTTAATAAAATCAAATGTTAAAGAAAACCTAGCATAGTTAACAGTTTAGCCAGGAGAAAGGGCCTAAAATTGGTCTGGAGACTACATCTTAACCCAGATATTCGAAGTTGTGACATTTTCTGCCCACATTTCCTGGGAATACTTTTCATTCTATGCAATGAACATCTGTTCAAGTGTAGCGTCAAAGGGATCATCATCATCATCATCATCATCATCATCATCATCACTCACCCTGAGGCAGATGAGCGACAGGTACGCCCACACCTCTGCATTCTGATTATTCAGGTGGTTGGCTTCAGTGAAGGCCACCTCAGCCAGACACAGATCCCCTATCTGCACACACACAACACCATCACATCCTTCACAGAAAAGTCAACAACTCCATATTTAAGTTTAGAGGACTGTGTGGGAGGTGAAGATGTACCCGGTAACAGGTGATTCCCAGGCCCATCCAGGTGAGGCAGGACGGAGACTGTTCACAGGCCTGAACGTGGACGATTTTGGCTTTATCAAACTGAAGGTGGAAAGAAGCAAGAAACAAGGCATGCGGGAAGACAGGGTGTGTTAGTGCTCTCGTTGGATTTCATTTAAAAAAAAAAGAAAAGAACTGTAGCTGTTACCATGACAACAAAATATTTCTATCTGATGTGATACTGTTATTTTGACAGCTGTGTGAAAAGTTGCTGTTGAAGGGAAATAATACCCATAGGTTAGTGGGGTGATAGTTATTAAAGGGAGGATGTGAAATATATAAATATATCACGTAGAGTATGTTAAATTAACAAGAATCATTAAAAAGGGACTAAAATTTCAATCGTTCAATGTGGTAGAACATTAACTCAAACCTTATCCTTCATGTGGAAATGAAAACAGTTCCACCACTGTCACAGGAAAACTAAGTGCGCCCTGAGTGGAATCGACCCATTCAGATGCAGTTCTTCAAACCGATCATTTTTGTACTTTTTAATTTGGACTGTTGTTGCTTGTGCCCCATTTTGTTCTTGGGAAACATAATAAAAACAGGGAAACTTAAGCCATTCCTCCAGTGTTTATGGACAATAAATTCAATCAATGGATACAGAATAACATCAATTACTTCTCGATTCAATTTTTCACTCTTGAATGTTTCTGCCTGCCTTTCTGCATATTGGTTTTTGTATTTTATGGCTATAAACTATGCCGTTTCCCCACAGTGTGAATCCATAAAGTCATCTTATCTTCTAAATGAACATTTATATAACAGCACATGAATCTCCTACTGCTACATGTGAGATTACATTTTTGATGCTGATAACATGTTTACCAATATTATGAAATATCATTGAACACAATTTTTTCTAAATGTTTCAGTTTATGTGTGTGTTTAGCAAGTATGTTAATTTTATTGATATTGTTAAGAATCAGCATGCAGTTGTGATGCTCCCTCAGTTTATGATGCAACATGCTCGGAAAACAGACATGAAAATAACTGTTTATAAAAGGTTCATTATGACATGGTGAATGAGTTTGTGTCCATTTTTGAAAATGCATGCCCTTTGAGTTTCATAGAAGTGGATCACAAGTTAATGCCCGTGGGAGAATACGAGGTCTGTGGAACCACTAGTCAAAGTGACATCTCTGACTTATCAGCAGTTGATTTTTCTCCCGCAGATCAAACAGCAGTGATCCTGTTCTTTTCTCTCTGACCTGCCCTCTCTCTAGGTAGATGGTTCCAAGTCGGAGCAGAACCAGGTGGGAGTCGACTGGCTGTTTCTGGAGGTTCAGACTCCGCTCATAACTTCTCTTGGCTTCACTGAATAATCCTCGTTGGTAGTAACAGTGACCGCTCAGAGCCCAGGCGTCGGCATCCTGCTCAGACATCCGTCACAAACACAAGAAATACTACAGTTTGGACAGTTTCCCTCTTTATAGACACCACACTGGGGTCTTTTTAAAATTTCTCCAAAGATACAAAGAACATGACATTAACTGAAGTACATAGCAGAGTGGAGGTCTGAAGATGGAATGTATACAGGCTGCCTGGTGAGCTGTGTGTATGCAGGTGAGGAGAGTTGGGGGGGGGGGGTGACAGACAGGATGAGTAGAGACAGAGACTGTAAACAGTTTCTATATACTTTTTGGCGTTCACGTTAACTATTTGCCCACTTTCACCAGTTTTGGTGTTTGCGCTCTCAATTCCTATAACTGTATTTCCCTCTATTAAAGAATCCATTATAGCAAAGATAACATTCTTAAAGAAAACAAACCACACGTATATGACAATATAAAACTATATTATGACATTTGCCATTATTGTTTTGTATTCCAGACTCCTGGTAGAAAAGAAACACCTGAATTCAATTTTAACCAGATAGTTAGTGTTTTACATCTTCAACAAGTTCCTTAACCCTTTAGCTGATAAAGGAGCTTCTCATTTCATAAACATCCATCATATTTATAAAGAATATAAAGCTTGGACTGTGTTTCAGTGCCAAAGGTCACGTGGTCTGATGTGTCCAGACTGACTCTGTTCCAGAGTGATGGTCCATCAGGGTGAGAAGAGAGGAGGATGAAGTGATTACACGTCATGAATAATGCCTCCAGTCCCAGCCTGTGGGGTCAGTGCTGTGCTCTGGTGTTGGTTCAGTGGGACAGGTCTAGGCTAAGTAACATTATGTGTCCAATAATCAGAGGAAAAAAATGTGACATTGCTTAAGTTTATTGAAATGTCATAATGTGTGTCTTAACCAAAGCTAAAGGTGAAATAAGACTAAGGGTAAATATAGTGTTGGGTGTTTTTTGTATGTTTGGTGTTTAGTGTTTAGTACCCAATCTCTGTGTTTCAGAACCTCCTTTAAACTGACAGCGGCACTGGCGTAGTCGCCTCTGAGCATCTTTAACTGGGCCAGATGCAGGAGGTAGGACACACTGCGACCACCCTCTGGACACAGCAGTTCCTGGGACAGAGTACGCTCAGCCATCTGACGACAAATACAGTTAAACACTCAGGTTTTGTGTTTGGATCATTGATCCTCACTGAACATGTCAATAACAGCCATTGGTCCTCGATCTCAGTTACTCTCAGTTCATACAACTTATTTGAATGATTTCCATTTGCTTAAACTTTGTTGTGTTGTTTTTAATTATGGCTATTTGAGGAAACATTTTGCATATTGGATCAATAATAATATTTATCTGTACCAAACTTAACCAGGGGCACAAAAATGACACTACAGTACAAGGGTTTCATTGAAGAGCAGGTTGTTTTCATCCATTAGTCCAGTCAGAGTCCACACCAGCTGCTGTGTATAATCGTACCTGCAGGGCATTGTTTTGCAGCAGGAAGCGGATCGTCCCTGTGTAAATAGTGCAGTTGGACTGGATGGGGTGTGACGAAGGTTGTCTGGACACCTCTGAGTTCTTGCCGTCACCCTCTGAGTCTGAGAGAGAAACAGTGTGATGTTATCAGCGAACACCGGATGCTCCATCTAACTCAAACTCACAGCCGAAAGCTAAAGGTACTGACAGACATACGAGGTAAATAGAATTTACTGTAAAACCAATTTGTCAACAGCATACTAGTTCCTGCTGCTGGACCTCACCTTGATTAGTGGGCGACTGAGTGAACGCCACATCTGTCCCTTCCTCCTGTTTGTCGTCATTGTCATTTGTTTTGTCCTCTTCTTTCTCCGCGTGTTTTGTCTCCTCCTCTTTCTGTGCATCTTCCTCTGCCTTCAGTTGTTTTTTGGCCTCCAGAACCGCCCTCTGAGTCATGATGGGTTCATCTATACTGTCATGGAGCAAAGCTGGACGGCAAATACAGGAAACGATCAATAATGGATTCTTAATGGAATGGTTTCCACACCTCCTGCTTCAGTGTTCTGTTGGTATTTTCAAAGGTTTATGTGAATGTTTTCACTCCAACTCCCACATATTCCAACAAATCAATGGAATGTAACAGCAGACAGCCATTAGTAATTTTATGTATTTACCTTTTTCTTTTCAATTATTCAGTTTTTCCTGGGTGTTGATACATTTATATACAAAACTAATTGGAATTCATGATTCAATATGTATAATTATCATTTATTTATATGATCTGCACTAAATGGGAATTATACTTGCATATGCAAGGCTGTGTACCATATAGTGGAATTACCTGGACAAAAATGTTAAGAAAAATGTACTTAAAACCTATAAAAACTTAGATAGATAGATAGATAGATAGATAGATAGATAGATAGATAGATAGATAGATAGATAGATAGATAGATAGATA
>JAPTHA010000018.1:13246333-13257001 GCA_029814585.1 Gymnapogon annona | reverse complement strand
AGATAGATAGATAGATAGATAGATAGATAGATAGATAGATAGATAGATAGATAGATAGATAGATAGAAAGAAAGAAAGAAAGAAAGAAAGAAAGAACTTTATTTATCCCTCGGCAAGGTTAATCTGTAATAAAGTGGGAAAATGGAGAATTTACACATGTTCAAGGCAGGTCCACTCTTGTAATGTAACAAAAATGTATTTAGATTAAGAACAGAGAAAGCCTTGGCAGCTTATTTATTCGTCTTCCCATTTTGGTCTATATTCCATTTGCCATCTTATTCTCGATGTCAATATAAAATAAAGGTAAATGTAAAAAAAATAAACATGTCCCATAAATGTGTGAATTATGTGCATATTATGTGCAAATGTGTTTTTGTGTTGGTAAAAAACCATCTGTGCCCATCTTGTGAAGTAAGCGGTTCTGACTAGTTCAATCATGCGTGTTCTGATGTAAACTACAACGCATCAACATTCTTTTCAGGCATTACATCTTTGCCATTGCAGTTATTTGTTGATACTTTGCATAAATGGCACATTGTTTGCATCAGTAAAACTATTTTTGAGTTATACTTTGCCACAGATTCAGTGTACTGGACAGTAAAAAAAAATGTAAATCTGTATTTCCTAGTTCCTAGCTTTTATTTCGTACTTAACCATGCAGAGGTTAATCTCACCTAATAGTGTCCAGGACACGATGCTCGGTGGCTCTAAGGAGGCGGCTCGCTCCAGGAAGGCATGGGCATTCTGGTAACGCTCAAACATCAGTGCCAAGACTCCACACATAATCAGCCTGAAACAATAATGCACACACGCACAATATACTGTATGTTGTAACATTAGCAGAAGAGAGAGCGTAAACCTGAAATATATATATCACTTTCTGTTAAAGTTTCTAAGATATCCACATGAGTATATAGCTATAGAAAACTAAGAGAGTTAAGAGAAAATTAAGAGAGTTAAGAGACTGCTGATTTGTCCATTTATTCAAATATATAAATGGACATGGCTGCCTATTCAATAAACTATGATGGGAAATGAAAGTATACTTTAGTACAAATTGTATCATTCAGAACATCTATTTGTGGAAGACTGACCTTGAATAGTAAAGTTCATATTCAATGTGATACTAATGCTTTAACTTTTAAATGGATTGCATTTCTATAGTGCTTTTCTACACATTTAAGGCACTCAAACGCTTTACATTAGCCTCACATTCACCCATCACACAGCAGTGGACAGCTGCTACACGCCAGGCTCCACTGGGAGCAATTTAGGGTTCAGTGTCTTGCTCAAGGACACTTCGACATGTGGACAGTCGGAGCCAGGATTTGAACCGCCAACCCTTCAGCCATTGGACGACCCGCTCTACCAACTGAGCCACAGCCGCCCCATTTTTAGAAAAATATCACGGTAATATTTGTCAGAATAACATTTTTAACATTATGATTAACGCTTGATTGTGTTTTTTCCTGACCCGGACTGGTACTCCTGATGTCTTGACACAGTATCATAGAAACACTCTTTAGCTTTCATGTAGTCTCCCATCAACATGTAGAGGCTTCCCAGATCCATCATATGGGAGGGTTCATTCGGGTACTTCACCACCAGCTACAGGGAGGTAAAGTAGAAAAACATTTAATGTCTTTTAATTGGCATTAAAAGCTAAGAGCAGACATCACTGCACTGCAAAATGACTTATCTGACTGACCTGGGGCAGAAATGAAAGGAAGCAAAACACTTGTTTGGTTGTGAATTTTTGGCTGGAGGTAAATTGTGTCATACCTGATGGTGGTAGCGGAAAGCCAGTTCATAATCTCCCATACACTGAGCCTCTTTGGCAAAGTGTCGAAGCTGGGAAACACTCAAATGGATCTCTTCTGATAAATCATCCACATCTTCTGAATGATCCTGGTGAAAGTAAAAGAGTCTGAACATGAACCAGGTGTGTGAATCGTGCTGGTGTGTGTACTATATGAGTGTGTTACCATGTTCAGAGCGACGTCCATCTCATCCACCAGGTAGACATAAAGGTTGCTGATAAAACTGTGGAGCTCCTGAGGATCCTTGAGCGGTCCCGTCTGCTGCAGTTTATCGTGTACAATCCTCACCACTGCGTGCTGCACATCACAAGAAAAAACTCAAACACGTGTTCAGACCTGGCATTGACATGTGTCCTGAGCAACTGGGTCTTCTGTGATGGAAGGTGTAAACTCATTCACAGCACAATGTGAGCTGATATCTCAGGACACATGGAGGTGGTCTGGGGCTGTGTGAAGACCACCCTCCCAAGACTTATTGTAAAGATGTCTGAAAGCCCATGAACCTAACCCATAAAGACCCAGTGCTACGTTTGCTTCCAAATTGAAATTTTCTGTATTTCTAACCTTTCTTAAGTGATTCCTCTTAATATTATCCTCTGCATTTGGTATTTGCAAGTGAAAATCTGGTCAATTCCTGAGTTTAATTCACTGATCATCTACATGTTAAGGGTCAAATTGAAGATGAAGGTTATAATATCAAAAACAGAGACAACTTTTTTCTTTAGAAAAATACAACCCTACATGTAAGTGTGTCCATCAACTCCATGGTGAATCAATGTTGTAGAAGATGATGGCGTTTCCAAATACACTACGGAGTGTCTGAAATGGATCACAACATAATGGATCAATATCTGATGACCATGAAAAGATGACATTTTATTTTTGAATTACACCAATAATTTGCATGTATTGACAGGATTGGTGGATCAACATATCAGTAAATTATTTTGTCAATGGTAGAAGTTTGGGTCTTTATAGGTGAAACGGTGCTTAAAAGGTATTCTCCTTTAGAGCAGTGCTTCAATGCACAATGTCTGCAGTTCACATAATCCCTTGGAAGTTTGTGAACAAATTTAACACGCCGGTAGACTTAGTCCTCATTAAAACCTATGTCACGCAACAAAACCTAAAAAAAACTAAGGTGAAATGTCAAACATTAAAATATTATTCATTGATTCAGCGTCAACTCATTCAACAGCAGAAAACACTCCACATGCTGTACATAAATAGAACAAAGTGAGTCTGTGAATCCTGAAAAAAAATGATTTTTTTTTCTGTGCTTTAGGCTACAAGTGTGCTTGTTTATTTCAGACAGGTCTGATCAAGCAATGACTGGAGACCTGCATGGGGTTGCATTTTAATGTAGGGTGTGAATAAACACTGATCGCCCAGGACAGTTAACTAACGCAAGGACTGAACAGAGAAAAGAATCAAATACCAATTGAAAACGCCATTAGGGTCATATGACATAAGGATTCACCTTAAAAATACTTCAGTGTGGTTGTAGTCATGAAAATCAGCAGCTGCCCTGACCTTCATCTGCTCCTTCAAGGCGAAGTATCTCCCAGAGAGAGTGAGTGCTCCCCTCAGCTCAGCCATCATCTGCTCGCGACTGTAGTTTTCCGCAGCTTTATTTCCCACTCCAAACAATTCCTCATACTGGTTTAAAATGTGAGAAACAGCGTTGCCCACCTGCCTATGGAAGTTCTGCACAGCCTTCAGGAACACACACCGGTGGACAGGTTATCAGCAGCTATTGCGTCACTTGACTACTGTGAGATTTGTTTCATATGCCCCTTCATTTGTATGCGTTGTGGGGTTGTATAACATTCAGAATTGAATTTGAGAATGACTTGAGAGTGCAAACATGATGCAAAATTCCAGTTCACATTCAAATTGCAGGAAGTAGAACTGGAATTCCATGAAATTCATGATGTATAACGAAGGTGTTCTTTAACAATGAAGGTCTACAGTATACAGTATATTACATATGATTACAACAGGAATTTTATACATGTATTTGTGTATGGACTTTATGTGCGTAACACTTTATAATAGTAAATAAGTCCATTTTTTAGATTATTTTTGGTTTCTCCACTTTGGGTGTAAATAGGAGAGTTGACTATGAATGTGTGAGTGGAACCAGCATTGCAGTATATTTGTCTGTTTCTTACTCTCTCTGCTTTACTGGCACCGCCGGAGTGTGGAGGTCTGGGAGGGATCAGTTCCCTCACTCTACAAAACAATACAACACAACAAAACTTTCAAACTCCACCAAAATTCCCAAGTGTTTCCCAGACACGATCCAGTGAAACTTTAGAAATGCGAGTAGTTTACCTTCTGGCCATTTCCTCTGGGGAGGTTTTTGATATCAGTGGCTTCTCCAATGCAAGTTCAATAATAACATATGTTCTGGCTTCTGTATACATCTGTTAATGAGAGTGGCAGAGTGAAAGGAAAGCTGTCAGGAGTGTTTTACTGCAAATGCAAAAGAGAAGAAGCCACAGTGACGACGACGATGCTGTTCTAAGTGCATCAGTGACATTTTCACACTGGAGGAACAGCTCTGGATCTCATCTCAGAATTCAACACACTCTGTCTGGGATTCAGACATTACCCTTGACCCTGTACAGTTGCAGCCAAAGATGGTTTACATAGTAATAAAGGTCTTTCAAACATTAATGTTGCATGAATTTGCTGTGATACTTATTGTAAACTTGTCACGGTCCTATCTTGCTGTGGCTTAGGCCACTTCCCCTCACTCAAGTATTGACCCAATTACTCGATTCCATCCAACCTGTTCCACGCTGTACGGCTGCTCTGCATCGGCCCATCAGTGTTTGATAAAGGGGCCAGTGTGGACGTTGCAGAGCGTGGACTCATTGGTTCAGTTTTGGTTGTGATCAGTTCAGTTCTATTTGGTTGGAGTTTTGTTCCTGTTCTATTCAGTTGCTGTTCTGTTTAGTGTTCTATTCCTGTGGACTTTTTGTTGCAATCTGGCACAACCATGTGGACTTTGATTTGGACTCTGGCAGCCACGTCTCAGGTTTTGGGTTCCTATTCCTTGTGCTCATTGTTTGGTGTTTCATGTTGTATGTTTTTGGTGAATAAATGTTCTATGTTCCTCTTCAATTCTGTGCTCCGATGCTCATTAATCTGTCCTCGTAACAAAACTTACATTTCCTGTCCAGCTGTCAGCTACACATGTGGCTGTGGCCAACTTGCTCTGAGTATGAGACTGCAGACAAAAAGGAAACACCGATTATATATATTAAAAAAAACAAGCAAATTTCACACAACTGTAACCAGTTTGAAAGACTACATCTCAATTTAATGAAGCTATTCTTCATTTTATACTGCTGTAATCCTGAAAAATCAATTTAAATTGTTCAGCGGAGTTAAGTTTACTAAAATTGAAAAAAATAGTCTTTTACAAGATGAATTTCTAAAAATTTGATCTTTTTACACATCTGTTTTATTATCAGTTGAGCTGATTCCTTTGCTTCCATTTTTCTCCATCATCCTTCCTTACCTTTGTCTTTAAATCACTCACTGATGAATTGGCTCGAACCTTGGCTGCCTCTTTAGCACTTTGCTTCAACACACTGTGGCTCCGCTTTGCCTTTGTGTACAGAAGAAAATTGGAAATGACAGCTTCATCTTTTCTGCATTAGGGCTGGGCGATATGGACAAAATGTCATAAAAGATCATATCAAATCCTTATGTCGTCAAGTTAAAGTAATGTTTTTAGAAAAGTAGCCAAAAGGTGTTTGAGCTTTTACATTTTTGGTAAAAGTTGAATTGACCTGAGTTATGTAAATGTATATGCAAGTTAATGTATGTAAAAAAAAAGTGTAACACAATGAAAACCTTGTAAAAGAAAGTTAAAAATGACACAACTACATTAAAACAATGCTTTAGGGAATAGGATACATGTTACCAAGCAGTGAAACATTTTAGAAATTTAAAGATATAACAAAGTATTTTCACAACAAATCCTGTTCGTCATCAATACATAGAGGAATAAATAAGACAAGTAAACACTGAAACACTGGTGTGTTTTACGTGACTGAACAAATAAACCCTACAGATAAAAACTATATATAATGGTGCTGTTTGTCACCCAGTCCTGGTCCACAGTCAATAATCTACACATCACACACCCACTAATCACTAACTGAATTCTCTTACAATTGAATGAGTGTTTTAATGTGTAACCTTGTCCATTAGTTCAGTCTCACAGAAGGGTTCAATTCTGTAGGCTCCTCTGACACGAGTGACTCCAGGGAACAGGAGTCGGCCAAAGTCCACAAACGCCACACCATGACACGGAATCTGTGAGGTGTCCTCAGACCCCTACACACACATGTAACTGTGAGGGCAAGCCCACCTTTTTAGTGGGATTTGGCATATTTGGAAGAAGATGCACAACAGTTAACCTGCCTTTAATAATAAAATGATCTTACCGGTTTGGCAGATGTTCGACACCTCATGATCTCCAGCGGCCACAGTCTGCACTCAGCGATCTTCTCACGGAACCTGAATTTACCGTCGATCCAGTTAGTTGGAAAAACATCTCATTATTTTTTCCATTTATTTAAAATAAGTATGACTTAGAATGACGATTTAAAGAGAGGGGGTCCTCCAGGAGTGGAACCAGAACGTTTAAAAACTTTGAACGAATCAATATCTTGCTTAATAAGCCCACAACTAAATTGAATATTGTGCAATATAACTAATATAACATAAGTGAGTTGGTTAATTTAACGTACAGTTTCATTAGTCTTGACAGACGCAGTGTTTCTCTTTTCCAGATTTTTGACCACCACCGTAGATGAAGGAGGTTGTATATGAATCTGACCTGGCAGTTCCTTCTGCATCCAGAAAGCAGGACATCTCAGTGTCCCAACTCACTCGGTGCTTCATTGTCTCTGCCTCCTTACGAAACTTCAGGTCCTGGAGGAAAACTTATATCATCAACTGTGACAGTAACAACAAATACAAATACAGTAAATATGCCAACAAGTGAAGGGCACCCCCAGGACACTCTCTCTATTACATAAGAACAGTGTGTCATGTCATCAACATGGCGCCGTAGTTGGCAGCCTATAACATCAGCTCCTTTAACTTTTTTCCTACTTTTAAGTTTTTCTGTCCGACTCATGTGGTTGTGTTAATTGGACTCCTGTACAACATGGACATGTGTCATTTTTAAAGTTTTCGTGAGGTAGTAGCTGGTTTGCCACTTTCACGGTTCCTAGACCTAAATCCAACGTGGGATCATGAGCCAGTGTATGTCTACAGCTGAGATGAGCAACAGTGGTGTACACCAGAGAGGGACCCGCGCTTCTACGGCATCAGGCAGTGGGTTGCAGTGCTGGCGTCAGGTACCGGGATGTGGAGGGATGTGGATGAATGAGACGGCACAACCGGCGTACAACCGGGATTTCCATCAGTTTCAGGTGTGTAATGGCTGAGCTACTCAACCGTTCTACCAAATGTTCTTCCATTGTGATGGAGACCAACGGCAATGGAACTGGTGTGCTAGTGCTAACTGTTAAGGACTACTGGCTCAATGACTCCACTAGACTCTTTCGTTTTTTTGGTTGCTTTTCCACTGGGGACAGTGGACCGAAAGATGCATGTGAGTGAGTTACGGATGTGATCTGTGTATGCAGTTATAAAACGGTCACGTTTGAACTGTTAGCGGTTAGCAGCTGAAAGCGCTATGCTAACGGTGGCTGCGTAGACATTCACTTCGTCTCTGCTCCGTATGATGCATTCACAGCCCCTCGTTATCGTTATCATCTCTGGGACTTCAATCGTGTATACTGTCTATGTGGTCCATGTTGGGCAGGAATTCAATTTGTTGAGTATCTGTTCTTTTTTTTGTTCTTTTATGCTGCTGTGTGTGAAATTTCCCCTCTCGGTACGAATAAAGGTATATTCATGTTACCTGTGGTCCCGTCAGCTCACCGTCCTCCTGCTCAATAGGCTCTGTCTGGAATTGGGTTCCTGGCAGGTAGATGTTTCCCAGCGCCAGCACGGCTTGATACGGTCTCTTTTTCTGACGGCCCCTTTCCTCCCTCTGCCCCCCCGTCTTAAATACGCCATTAGAAAAATACAGTACCTGGTCTTTCTGAAAGACAAGAGGAAAAAACAGCCCGCACACTGTCTTTATGAAACTGTGTCCCGACGACACATTTTATCAAGTTGTTTTTCATGTAAAGAAAATGTCATATTTTGTCTTTGACAGGTAGTTATGGTAATATATTCAGTAAAATTTGCGTATGAAAAGCAGAAGCTCACCTCAGCAGTTAGTGGGACTTCCAGCGCGGCGTTATATGTACTTGGAGTTTGGGAAGGTGGTTCGATCCATAAATCAGGGACAGCGTAGGCCGTCTCCAGAGTTACCTTCAGCAGGTTGGAGGCTGACAGTGCATCTTCAGTCAGCAGGGGATCCGATACACTGACGAGCACATCCACGGAGGGCTGAGAAACAAACGCAGATGCTAGAACATTTTTATCTGGAAAATAGAATTCTTTCCACATACTGAGACTCATTGTTTTACAAATGACCTTATTATGTAGTGTTACATTTTAAAGGTAGTGGTCTCTGCACCATTTTTATCGTCAAAGCACTTCTTTAAGACAATTCTTTGCAACTGAGAGACTCACTGGAGACAAAAAGTCACATTTAACTGGCTAGATTGTATTTTTCAAGATAGGTTTGTATCAGGTGTTATTATGGACTTAGTAAATTGCATTATCTAGATTTATTTTCCTTGCTGTCATCCACAACCCTTCACCTAACAGTGTCTGAGCTGGTACTCTTATCTGCTTCTCCAAACTGGGCCATGTTGAATGCAGTTTTCTGTAGGAAACACACTGACTATGGATACGTTCCTTCAATAACCCCATTTTACAAAGTCCAAATCAGTCCTTTCACTCAAAAGCGAAATAGCATATTCATATAACATATCTCACTCCAGAATTGGAACATGCTTAAGGGAAGGACAAATGCAAAGTGCAACGTCATTGGTCAACCATTAAAGTGAATCAAGAATAAAACTATGTAAAACAGTCATTCCAGTAAAGCCTGTTAAAGTAGTGTTTAAATGAAACACAACATAGAGTTAGAGAAACATAAAGAAAATAGAATATCGGAAACCAATAAAAAGGTGAGAGCACATCTGAATTAAGAATAAAACTGACATTAAAAATGAAATAAAGTTATATCTATCCAACCGCATTAAACATTTTGATGCACTATATTTCCAGTGAATTTCAAAAATTCTAAAGTTCTTGTTCCCAACCAACCTTATTGTTGGGGACGGGTCCCTTGCTTGGCGGAATGGCTGGAGGATGGATGGGCACTGAACATGAGAAGCTTTGTTGACCTAATTGCAATAAAAAAAATCAATTAACAGCTGTCTTGAGTTTTTGGGTCAATCTGTGTTGTTCTGAAATCAACAAAGACCCAGTGACATTTGAGGACAGTCAGCTTTAATTTCTCTGACTGAATCAGATTGGACGGTGAAGTGAAATAAATCTCTTATGAAGTGGAGACTACACTTGCAATATCTTTTACCTTGTAGCAGTGGCAAAAGGTCAACCACGGCTTGGCCCACCACTACATTCTTTGCATCCGGTTTTTTCTCTTCAGGTAGGTACATGAACACTGTCACTGAACACAGAAAAACAGTCTCAGATTGTAGTATTTCACCCTTGTTTGTGCAGCTACTCATTTTGCTTCATAAGCGACGTGTTGTTTGATGCAGCCTTATCTGGGTTTTGCGTTGACTTAAAAAAATATTCAAGAATTCATCTAGAAACTTTTGGACTCTAGACATTTTGACTTGATCAAACCTGCAGAGTCTGCAAGTATGGAAAAATGTGCCAGTCTACAAAACATAGTAATAATAAGATCCAAGAAGAAACCAGTTCAGAAACCACAGGATGTTCAAATAAAACAGCTTCAGCAAACAACAGTGATGTTGGACTGCATTCAGCACCTGTGTACTGTATTATAATTTCTGTGTGTAATAATGATCACTACTGTAAAAATAATTCAGTAGAATGTGTATGTGTATAGTATGTGCCTCCTTTAACCCCACTGCATGTCTATACAAACTAAATACAATCATTCCCTCTCAGCCCTCCCATCTTGCCACCTGGAGTAGCGGTCCCTCCAGTCGATGACGTCATTTCACACAGAATTGGACAAAACAGATTGAAGAAAAGTGAAGGGAGACATTCGTGAATATATTGCAAATCAGAATCTGGTTCATGGCAAGTGAGTGCATCAAAAGCAGGAGTTGTTTTCACTTCCACACCCTCACTTTGCTTCTTGGCCCCGATGTTTGTTTCATGCCATTCCCCTGTCTTACAAACCTACAGTATGATGACAATGATGATGATTTCTTTCAGCTTTTCCGTTCCGGGGTCCCCACGGCAAATCCAATTCGCACATTTGATTTTGGCAGTTTTTCTTTAAATTTCATTCTTTTTTTTGTTTTTTTAACGTCGGATGCCCTTCCTGACACAACATACAGTATGTCCTGGTTTATTCATGACCATTTCTATGTAAATACACAAATGGGGCAGGACTAGATAAGCATTGTGCTTCTTTCTGCCCCCTCTTGAACAATGTAGGGTTATGCTTATGTTGTATGTATGCAGATGTATACAAGACTGTATATATTGACTGACTCCACCCATCCCCATCATGGACTGTTTTGTCTGTTGGCGTCGGGCAGGAGGCTGCGCAGCATCCGCTGTAGAATGTACAGGTTCAGTGACAGCTTCTTCCCCCGAGCCATCAGACTATTAAACTGTACCTGACATG
>JAPTHA010000018.1:13212314-13240415 GCA_029814585.1 Gymnapogon annona | reverse complement strand
AATTTCAGGTTACAGCAGCACATATAAGACAAGACACACACAGAGAGATACTGCAAATATGATGAAAAATAAGAGTAGATCATAATAATATAAATATATAAATAGAAATAAGAACAGATAGAGTGCATCAGCAAAGATCAATAAAGAGACAACGTCAGATATAAAGTAATATACAGATCAATAGTTATACAGATATATAGTTATACCCATATTGTTATATAGTTGTATAGTTATACAGTTCTATAGTTATACTCTTATTGTTATATAGTAATATACAGTTCTATAGTTCTACATATCTATAGTTATACCCTTATTGTTATATAGTAATATACAGTTCTATAGTTATGCAGTTCAATGGTTATACCCCGATCGTTATACCGTAAGACCTCATCAGTTATATAGTAGTATACTGTTATATAGTCATACAGTTCTATAGTTATACCGTTGTATTGTTATATAGTAATATACAGAGACAACATCGTTATAAAGTAATATACAGTTATATACGGTGTTATTAAATTCATACAGAAGGTAATTTTACATACTTGAATGTTTCAAATGTAACTTCAAGGCCACAGAGAAGACTGATTTGATTGTAAAATAAAAAAAATGATGATGATGACGCTGCAGATTTTCAGTGTGGTTCAGTATGGTCTCCTGATGCCAGATCAGCTAAATGAGACGTGTGGTTTGGAGTGTAATCTGTTTAATGTACAGATTGAAGCATATTTTGTCATGTTGTTTACTGTAGGATCCCCAGGGACGACATGTGAAGACCTATGAGGTTTCACTGAGGGAGAAGGAGTTTAACAAGGGACCGTGGAAACAGGAGAACGTGGAGGCTGAGGCGTCTATGGTTATCCCAGGTGACCAACACTGCATAGCTTATGCATTATGTACAAACACAATGACCCCGTGCTTGTTACTGCCTCTGCACACAGGCCTAATTGGTTTCATTTTTAGACTGACTGACTGATTATCTGCATTTAAATTAGTCCTATCTTTGCGCATAGTAGTTATCGCTCTTTTTCTCTACACATCTATTTATTATCCATCAAAAATACTATTAAAGAAAAAACAATTAAGTAAAGAGGGAAAAATGAGCCACTACTCACATCTCCAGGCTCTTCTATTTTTGTGCTACAATGATTAGTTCATCTTCGAGTCCAAGAGCAACATTTGTATACAAATAAATACTTCAAGGCATTCCTGAAATATGGGTCCTATAAAAACAGACAACCACGAGGTCACAGTGACCTCAATCTGGGACCAACAAAGTCTAATCAGTCCAGGTCCTTGAGTCCAGATGGACATTTTTGGCAAATCCTGTGACATTCTGTCAATTTGTGACTGAAATGCATCATTTTAATCCAGCGGTCCAAGAGACTGAATACCAAAAACCTCACCCAGTAGTGTAAAAATACAGATTCACCAGCATTTACCACCACCATGTCAAAAACAGGCATATACATTAAAATTTGTTAAATAATAGAGAAAGATCAAATGAGACGTGACTCCTGTTCCCATCACTAACGCTGACATTTTGGTTATTTGCCCTGCATTTCATCCATCAAAGGGGTGTTTCCAACACATAGGGCAGATCCTCAAAAGGATTGCACTGCTTTTGTAATGGCTAATCCTGTGCAAATGAGAGAGAAAATATTACATGCAATCCACAAACCTTACACAAAGGGTGAAATGCAGCAAACTTAACACAAGCTGCACTGCCACTCAGAGCTGTGTATTAAATCTGCCAAATTTCTCTTTCTCCCTCTCTGTCATGCAAAATGATTGCAAATTGCACTCGGTGTTAACTGTGGAGTGTCGCCTCTCTAAGGGCTGCCATGCCAGGGCTCTCCGGTAATCACAGGAGCGATTGTAGCCAGGGAAAGGCATCATAATGGCACAAGAAAAAAATATTGGAGGAGAGTATCACTTTTTGATTTGAGTGACAATTCAATCATTTGTAAATAATGGTGCTATTTGAAGCAATCCATTCTTTGCGGATCTGGCCCAAAGGCTTTTCTGAAGTGAAGCCATGGTTCATCCATCTACTCCTGTGACATTAGCTGTACATGCTAACTCCAGCCTTAACTCTTCTGTCACATACAACCATTAGATCTAGTAGAAGAGATTTTTGTTAGAGATAATGCTCTACACATTGATTTGACATTAGTTTGTCTTCGGTGCTGTCTGTCCTGTGGGTGCCGTACCCGAGCCTTATAATGGGAGACAAGACCCTGAAGAAGTACAAGTCACACTTTCTTACTTGTACGTGATAGTTGACATTTTATTAGAAATCTTTTCCAATTTGAGTCAGAATCCCAGTTTTCAACTTGTGACCCCCAATCAACTCACCTTTCTCTGCAGTTCATGGCATAGATTTCTCTGAGTAAAAACAAATAAAAAAACTGTCATCAGGTGCATGAAACTTAAGAATCCTGAAGTGTCACGCTATACACTATTTCATTTCAAATTTTTGGAATTTGACCATTACTTCTAACGAGGAATGGGGCCTGATGAGATTTTACTGATACTACCGCTATTATTGAGCATGTCAAGCAGTGCAGTTCCTTATTAATCAGTTTATTGATTATTTTATGCAAATTGAAGTAGACCCACAGATTGTCAAAATCAATGCCATGTGATTACACTTTTAACTCTAATCTGTTGCAGTTTAATTAACACTATATGTAACAGCTGGCTTGTGTTGTACTACCTGTACACTCCTAAACCCACAGACTGACTTTAGCTTTGTCTTATGAAACATTATCTATTCCAACTAAGTTATAGTTTGTAATCAGGGTTTGTTGTCCGTCCATGTCTGTCACACATAACGGCTATTATCAGTTGTAGTCACAATATGCAGTTGTGGTTGTCCACATACAAACCCACAGACCATGATCATCTTGTAACAAGATGGACAGAAAGGGACGCACTGAAGGGAAACTCCTCACCTGAACATTACTGTTATCTGCTAGCATCAGAGAGCTCACACTCAGTCCATTACTCCTCTAATTCTTTCTGTCTTTCTTTCCCCCTTCTCCAGAGTGGAAGGTTAGTTCCACATTGTCTTCTCATCTGCTTTTACATGCAGTGTGCACACTATGGGACATGAAACAAAAATGCATTGAGTATAGCAATTGATAAGCTTTACAATTGACATTTACAATTCTGATTTTCAGTACCGATGTAACAATCAATTTGTGTTTTTTTTTGTTTTGTTAGAATGCTGTTGAAGCTACACTGAATCATCCCATAAAAAACTTTCATGGAAATTGAGGTTTAAATTGGCTTGTGGTTATGAACAGTGCCTTGTTTGAGTCATAAGTGCTTTAACTTCATGGACTAGATGTTAACTAACAAAGTAGAAATTTTCAAGTAATGTAGTGAAAAATTAAAACAGATGAGGCCTTGAGTATATATGGAATTCAGCTCCAAGGACCAAATTAAAAGAAAATGTGAGCTTCAGATGGATTTCTTGTGAAGCATTTAGATTTTGCAAGGTCTCATACATTTATTAGAAAAAATGAAAACCTCTGAAATGTATTCAACAGATCTTATAATGAAGCTAAAGACATACTTTACAGGAACGTTCAGGTCAGGCTATGCATTCATTGGTGTAAATAAATGGTTTCTCTCGCAGGTTTGAGGACGGCACAGTCGTTCTTTTCATCACAGCATATTGTTAACGGGCTAGATATTTTAACCGTGTTCCTGGTGCCCTTGCATTTCAGTTCCAGAGCCATTTGGTGGAGCCATAATCATAGGACAGGAATCCATAACCTACCACAACGGGGACAAGTACTTGGCCATCGCCCCACCGACCATTAAGGTAATGACATCAAATAATGGGCATCGCATTAGAGGTGAAAAGAAGATTCAACCCATGTGTAAACTCTGCCAACAGGAATTAACGACTTCGAGGATATTCTAAAGCGTTGCATAAATAAATAAATTAACCTAATTGCCGTGGTAGAACTGTCTGGAGGATTGGTGTTCCGTTAAATCGTGTGCACAGGTATAAACCTCTACATGAATGTTTAATGAATCATGAGATTGATGTTGACATGCCACTTAAAAGTGGGTTTGTAACAGCCGTGACAACCCCTGCTCAGCTCCCTCGCAGAGCCAACAGTCACCAATGATCACCAACATTCAGGCCCCCAGGAGCTTCTTAAGTGTATCCTGCCGCTATAATTAGAGAATGCTCACTGTCTCATTGCTTTCCCAACATGACCACATAAATTGAAAACAATAGAAAAAAAAGATTTTGTATTATTTGGATGTTGCAGCTTTTTCATTTTAATCAGATAGCTAGGTTTTGTCATTGTTGGTTTATGTGTGGATGGTTGGTTTGTGCTCTTTGAATGTCTGTCCAGTGGGCTTTTGTGTCATTCACCACACAAACATCAGAATACCCTTTCGGTGCATGCTGGACTTTATTTACATACGCTCCTTCTCCCTCAGAGCATCAGCACATCATATATTAAAGCAGTAAGCCTCAAGGGGCCATTCCTGACTTACATGATTTCTCAGCCTTTAGGCAGCATCAGAGAGTTTTGTACAACGCTCTGCTCACAGAGTCTGGGAACGACAAAAGGGCCGCACTCCGACTCTTCTACTTGTCCAGGTCCTCTTTGATTCATGTCCGTTAATCTCCTTTCCTTTTTAGATTTCTCCCTTGTGATCCCTCATCTTTGTCCCATTCATCTGCGCGAACATCCACAGTAAATCAGACATTTGAAGAGGATTGGATTTGTAATACTGACGTAATGTGGTCACAACCGTGTAATCATAGTGATCTATCAGGGTTTTAATGCAGCTCGCCAATCTTAATTAAGAACAGGAACGATAGCTTTAGAAAGGTTAATAAAGTCTATTCATCTGACTGATCAGCTGTTTGCTGTGTCGTTTCAAATATTCTGATAAAGTGTCGACATGTCTGATCACTGAGAAGTCTAAACGGCTAACGATTCATCAATTTAAAAAGACATCAGAGCCTTAATGCCCGTTGATAGCTGGTTTTTGCTCATAAATAGGTACTTCTGTTTCAAACGGTGTCAGCTGTCACTTTATTCTTAAACGTGTCCATTGGAGTGAGCATTTGTCAATCCACTTACTGTCCCAATACCACGAAGAAGAGTAAATGCTTTCTTTAAAAAGAACATGAATATGGTGATGACAGAAGAGCTATTACTAATGTTGGTATTGAAAAGGGTAGTTGTCATAAATATGTTGGTAGCGTGTCATAAACTTAGTCACTCTTTGAAAAGTTCTGCCTTAACTGGTAATTATTCTCTTCAAATCTCAACACTACCTCCACGGTTTCTGGTGGTACTGCTCCGTATTCAACTTCCTGCGCTATCGTTATTACACCATTGTTTAAAAATCTACCATTGGTCGGCCTTAGTTTGGAGTTTAAAACCTAGTCTATTTCTGTCCTCTTTTTTTTTTTTTTCCAATAGCTTTCAGGAACAGCCGCCTCTCAAGGTACATATCTTAACATAAATTGGTTGAATTGGATACATATGTTAAGGCTAAAGTTATACTTAAATAAAATGACGTTTTACATTAAAACCCCAGTCATGGCGGTGAACATTTGGTCAGATGCAGTTTTGCCATATTTTTGTTACCGTTCCCTTCAAGAACACAATTGTACCTCCTCTTCAGACACTCCTCAAGCCGTCTGTCGTCTCTTCCCTGGATGCAGCTCATATCCGTGTCCTGCTGATCTGTTCTGTCTTTAAAAGCCACAAACAGCTTGTGCGTTTACCAAGCTCACCATCATCTCGCAAGCTGTCGCGTCTCTTGTTGTGTTACTGTAGCACAGCACAACATTATGACAGGAATTATAGCTTCTGTTGCCGCAAGGTTTTATTTAGGATGTCAGTGTTCAGGAACTGTACAATAATCTTTTGGCAGTTGATTAATAAACTATCACTCGTGACGAGAAACAAGAAAGATAATTACGAAATGCCAAAAGTGTGTCAGTTTGATGTCCTTTTGGCATAAAATCATCTAACATACCTTTGTCTATGGCAGTGGTGTTTGCTTGTGGGATATAATAATCTAATTACCATTCAGTTAACAGAGGAGCTAGGGTTTTGTCACAAAAAATAAAAATGAATTGATGGTTTGACAAAAGATGTGAGCCACACCAGCAGCAAGAGGATTGTGAAAATGAGTTTTGTTAAGGTTCGATCAAGTGAGAAATTGGCTCAGCTTGTACAGTAACAATGACAACAACAATACCTTGTGATGAAGGAAAACGCAGAGCAGGCTCAGTCATGCTACGTGATTTTAATGCCAATTCCAATCATGGCTACTATTTAATTCAGCTCAACCTGTAGTAGTTTCAAAGCAGATGGGAGGCTTTAGCTGTTGTAGAAAGTCCAGCCCACATTTGGTGAAGTCTTTTATCTAAACAGTTTAGTCTTGTGGGCATGTATTTGTTGTTGTAGAACCATGTCTCAAGTTGGACTGCTGTTACTTTTTCTATAATTTAGAGGAATTTTTGGATTATTATGATTCAATGGCTTCACAGCTCATATGTGACTCTTACAGTAATATTGGAGGATTTATTTTTCAAATAAAGGCACGGGTCACTTTTTTTCTCACTCAGTGGTCATGGCAAATATTTAATAATTGGAAAAACCTACCAAAATTTACAAAGACAAACTTTGTTTTTGTCGCTCTCTCCTCTCAGTCCACATTAAGATTAATTATATATAGAGATGAACTAACATTTCATGCCTCTGCTCAGAAGTGACATTTTTATTTTCATTTTGCATGTTAGACTCATATTACATCACTCTAGTCGGTGTCGTTGAATTCATCACAAGACAACAGTGATAAGGTTTGAATTTTTGCCCATATCTGCACTTGGTTCATTTTAAATCTTTAACGCTGTAGTGCTTCATCCTTCACAGTTTTCAAGTGCCATTGTGTAATAATTGCATAATTCCCCCTCAGCACGTTGTGATGGAGGATGAGAGTACATAAGATGTCTGTGGCTGGTCTTTTCCTTGGTTTTCAGGCTGACATCATAACCTGTTGGGGTGTTAAATGCATGATTGGCAGACGCAATTGTCGGTCCCTGATCAGATTTAGTCAGACATGACCTGGATGTCATTCTACTACTCCAATGTGTTTCAAAATGAAAACTTGGAGAAGTGCTTTCACTTTTCCATAATGAAAAATATCAGGTTCATCTCTATGTACATTTACACATTTTGTGTTTACTAAAAGAAAAAAGGTGTGTATTTACAAATTGCACCATGTTGTTTTGTTTCTCTCCAAACTTTTGCCTTGACAGCTTTAAAATTGCAACGTGCTGCAATTACATTAATTGCACAGGCTGCTATTGTAATTACAAGTGTCACTCTATTAATTGTACAACCCTAATGATTAGTTGGGTTTAGTGCAATAATCCTCGAATCCTTTCCGTGCCCTGAATAGAAAGAGATGAGAGAAATAGAAATTCCATATTTTCATTGCTGTTTCCAGGCAGGTTGTTTCTAACATTTCACCTGTTTTGAATGGTATTATATGTGACATTTTCTGTATGCAGATGTTGATCTTTATGTGGCACCAATGGTGTGAAACGGTGCAGTAACCAAGGTCTAAAATGTTTGGCGGATGCTATTTATCTCCTTCAGATAAGATCTCTCTTACTAGATCTGAGAATATTTGAACCCTGTACTTCTCTTGGTGTGTCAAAGTCTCCCTATCCATGTCTAAAAATGGGATTTTAGTTTTCAGAAGATATGGTTTATGAAAAATTATCCCACTATCGACGTAGGTGATAAATGTGGAGGAGGGGAAAAGACACAGATCACATTCTCCGATGGAATGAATTCCTACCTGTATGTTTTCACCATGAGCACCACCAAAGACAGGCACTTAGTGGAGCTCATTTGGGTAATACATGAGGTAAAGAGGGAGATTAGTTTTAGCGCGTGCGTAATTCAAGTCTTCAAGCACAGCTCTGCCTCTATATTAGGGCTGTCAAACTCATTTTAGTTCAGGGACCACATGCAGCTCAGTTTGATCTCAAGCGGGCCAGTAAAATAATGAAACAATCTGTAAACAATGTCAGCTCCAAAGTTATTTAGTGTTAAAAATAAGGCAGATTACATTATGAAAATGTTTAAATGGGAAAATTGACCTGTATAAAATGTCTCACATGAACAAGCATGAGCAACTTGAGAAAAATAGTGCAACATTAACAACATTATGCCTCAGTTTATCATTTGCACACGCGCGTTACAACTTACAGATCACATTGGAACTAAGAACACAAAACAATTACTAACAGGCAGATTATTGTTAAAATTGCACTTATTTTTCTCTAGATATTTCCAGCTGTTCAAATTTGTCCTTTTTTAAAGGATGCTTAGTAAATCTTGTCATTATTTTTAGGCTTATTGGTGCGGCCTACTCAAGACCAATTGGAATCTGTCCTAAAATCATTTTGATACCATTGCCTGTTGATGTGGTGCTTCATTTGTATTTCAGATGGGCCATATTTGACCCTTAGGGGGGCAGCTTTTGCCCTATTTTACACTCGTCTCTTCTTCAAGTGTTAATTTCTCTGTGTTCTGTGTGTTTTCAGCAAAGCACCATCGTGTGCCACAACCGCGTGGACCCCAATGGTTCGCGTTATCTCCTGGGGGACATGGAGGGCCGACTGTTCATGCTGCTGCTGGAGAAGGAGGAGCTCATGGATGGCACGGTGGCCCTCAAAGACCTGCATGTGGAGCTGCTCGGAGAGGTGTCTTCATTTATCTCTTTCCACATGGTTATAAATCTCTCTTCCCATCTGTTTGCTCTGCCTATCTGCCTCGACCACCCTGTCTGTTTGCTTGTTGATTTTTCTCCCACGGCTTTTTCTTCACCGTGCTTCTTTGTTCCAATCCACTTTTAAATGCTTTATGGCCTTACAAGGTGTCGATAGATTGGGTTACCCTCACACAGAAGATAAAGAAAAATGATCCCACCTTTTTTGTTGTTCACTTGCCAGGGCTCCACTTAACCCTATAAAGTTGATTTAGACAATGACTGTATATCAATACTGCACTGTGAGCTAAATCGCATGTTAAAGACCGACAGCTTTTGGCTGCTGCTGCTGTTCTCTAATGACTTTCCAGGGAGTTTAGGGCAGTGCATTCTAACTTGTCAGGCGAGTGCTGCTAAAGTTAAAAACAATCAAGCAGGGAAGGCATACTGGAGCAGACCGATTGCTTTTCAAATGACTTTAAAACTTACTGTTTTGTCCGCTCTGTCAAAAGCAGCAGCTGCAGCTTTACATTGAACTGTCAACTGTGTGTTGAAGCTAATTTTACAATCGTCATCTAGTGTCAAGTGGGGTTATAAAGTTTGCTGCACACGTGGAAATAAAAAAAAAAAAGTCAATATAAAACTATTTCTCCTTGAGTAGGAAACACAAGTATGGTTTATTATATACATGTGTTAGCTGAAGAGGGTTGTCACATTGACCTTAATGTCACTAGAATAGAAAAAAAAAGTTTTGTTTTCATTCATTTCAGTATTTAAAAGGTCAAAAATTATAATGAGAGCTGATGTGAAATGACAGAACACTACAGTGATAATCATGATTCAGTGTTTAGCATTAATTCTAGAGTGTGGAACCCGTTATAGCCTGGTTACTCTGTATTGCATCTGTGTTTTTCACAGAGTACTTCACTCCACAAGCTGAGTCTATTTTTGAAATGAAAAACTGTAAGAGCCACTTCACTGGGTCAAAAACCACAAAATGTAAATGTATGTGAAGGAGTCAGGTGCTCATCAAGGGCAGAGGTGGAATTCATGAAAGGCAGTGTGTCTCCGACTTGTTTGTCCATTTTTGCTCTCTTTTTTTTTTTTTGTGACACTACATCGCACAGGGAGATGGAAACAGGTTTCATAAATATAACGCCCCCTGCCCTCAGAAGAGTTTCACTAGTAGAGTCCGTATGCATTTTGAGTCTGACATCAATATACACAACTCGCACTAACAAACTCCAAAGACTGACTCGAAACACACTTAAGTAAACTGGCACAATAATGTAGATGACCCACAGTGCGATTCAGCCTCAACACTGTCACTGAGAAGGTTCACTGAAAACCGCCATCTCATCTTAAGAAGCAGGCTGTCTAGCACAATGCACCACTTGTTTAACTGCAAAGCTAGAATGAGGAGGGTTATGTCGTGATGATCTCCTTATGATTACCTCCTTCCAAGCTGCTCTGTCATAAAAAAGCGAATGTTTGAATATTAAACTGTTAAACTGGATATTTTATGAGTATTCACAAGCATAGCACAATAATGCGAGCGACACATATGGTAGTGGAGATATAAAACCACTTAACATGCTGAAATGAGTGTAATAGTTCAGCGAATGTCCTTAATAACGCACTTGGCCTTCCCCGACATGTCCACATGGCTCAGCAGATGAACACAGTCTGCCACGACTTCACCATCGGCAAAACATTGCTTTCAAACTCATACAAACTCCCAGTTTACACTGTGGGAGTCTGACAACACGAAAGTACGGAATATCCTGGCTCAAATAATGGCTATGGCTGTAATGTCTATGGCTGTGAACTGATACTTCTAAATAGCGCTGGGTGAAAAAAAATTATATTTGATCAATTTTCTTTTGCATTATCGAGTAGTACTGAATAAGATCAATTTTTCAGAGCACTACGGCAAGTACCTGACCTGGGTGCCGCCAAAGTGTGACTGTCTGGCTCGGGAGGGGTGTGGAGGAAGGGTGGAGAAATCAATCTCCATGGCAGGTCGTCTCGACCTGAACCTCCAGTGCTGCTCAGACTCTGTGATCGGCGGTGTCTCTCCGAGGCAGATTGTGGAAGACTGTCATTTAAGGAATATTAACTTGGATCCAGCTATAAAACAGAATAAAGATGGCAAAGTCTGTTCTGAGCCTCTGTAGAAACATGCCAATGTTTCTGTCCCGATCATTATTTGAGAGTAGATTCACAGCTGAAATGTCATTTATTTCCTTTCAAATATAAATATGGATGTGTTGCATGGCTGTAATGATTAAGTAATCATGTTACAGCTCAAAATTATACTTTGATCATATTCATTTAGTGATATCAATCAATTCAGAACCGATTGAATCAAATCTGTTAAGGAAATTCGCCATTATACACAGCCCTATTCCTAAATTATATTTCCTGTTTAGATCTGATATGCACACTGCATCACATTCATGCATTTAAAAAGGATGTGGACTTTTGTGTCTTCTCATTGACAGACGTCCATTGCAGAGTGTTTGACCTACTTGGACAATGGAGTTGTGTTTGTGGGCTCCAGATTGGGAGACTCCCAGTTAGTGAAGGTAAGCAACACTAAACAAGCATGTTCATTGGGGCAACCGTTCTAAATGCAGATCTTTAGACAGTCTGTATCTCTATACATGTATGTACATAATGACTGTCTGGATTTTAGATGAAGGTATTTTGGACCATTTCTCTAATTCTCATTTAGGTTTGATGGTTATTGAAGTCTGATTCAGTTTCGTACGATTTTGTATTCCAACCACGCTCCCTTTGTTTTGATGTGTACTCATTGCTCACTGTGTTTCCCTGCAGCTCAACGTGGACAGTAACGACCAGGGCTCATATGTGGCCGTGATGGAGACCTTTACTAACCTGGGACCCATTGTGGACATGTGTGTGGTGGACTTGGAGCGGCAGGGCCAGGGCCAGGTAATAATAATAATGATAATAGTAGTAATAATTATTATACCACAATATCGGCCAAAGCACATTTCCAATATTTCAGTTGCATATTGAACTCGGATGTGTTCACAACTCAGCATTTTACCAGAAATCTGCGGTGTTTGTGTCATACTGTTAAACCCAATCGATGATGTCTGTCTTCATCCAAAAGCTCTCATCAAAACCAACTCAACAAAATTCAAATTTTCTGTGACGGTCGAAGATAAAAATCGAACTGTAGAAATGGAATACAACATGCCTAATTAATAGAATATATTGTCTTGTGTGTACTTCATGGAGGCATGGCTGACTATTCCTATTGTGGTTTCATACTGGGTTTTCATCACTGTCATCTACACCACTTTGCTCCAGGCTTTACTATTTAAATTCCTTTAGGTTTATCTCGGTTGAATTGCACCTTTGCTTTGATATGAAAGCAAGTGCAAATTGTACGAAGAACATCTACCTCGGTGCAGTGTTAACAATTTTAATGTGCACTTGTATAATTGACCCATAGGCAGTTGCTCTAAGATTAGTTTCATTGATCTACAAATACTTAATGTTCCTTAAGTGCATAATAGAAGTCTCCATAGATAGAAGACATTTCTCTTGAATACTCTGATATCTTTGTTTTAATGTCAAAGCTGTTGTAACACTTATATTAAGCTCATTTCTGAGTGTCTTTATCGTAGAAATGTTCCAACCTCCTTCATACTGAATCTTAAGATTCCTCGAACCTCCACCACATATGTAGACATGACATGGCTCTACTGAAAACCCTCTTAACATTGCTGGATTCACTTAGTAGCTTCTGGCTCTTGCCTGTGTTTTCGTCTTTATTATCCTCTTTGTCACAGCCTTCAGGGAGTTGGGAATAATACCGTGGTTGCAGTCGCCCTTCTTGATTCGTGTTTACACTATTTTTGTCAACAGAATTAAGCGTGTAGCATCCTGCATTATAAACCTGCCACTGGCCAGAATAGCCTTGTTCAATGTATTCAGGAGATTCTTGCTGATAACAAATGCTTGGCCTTCGGTGCTTTCTTTAAGTCCGTCTTTGGTCTGGTCTATTTTTGGTGGTTTGTGTCCTCTCCACACCTGGAATTTACATGCAGCTTGCATTCCTGTTGAATCTAGATATGATTTAGCTGGACCGTGGTAATGCTTCATGATTTACATTCACTTCCAGTGCACAAATTTAAATTACTTCCCTTGTTGTATTGGAAAAAAAACAGAGTGCAGTGCATGTCATCTCTCTATCAATAATTTACACCTTTTGTCTCTGATTGCGCCGTCAATCCAGCATCTGTAGCATCTTGTGTGCTAAAAGTTTGTTTACTTTTAACAATGATCAGTTTTGTGTATGCAGTCTGTTTGGCTATAATGGTTTATAATATCTTTAGAAGATGAGTTGGGCGGCTAAAGTGATTTGTTCCTGAAATCTGCATCCAAGAAAGTGTTAAATCGTCAAAAGAAAAAGTAAGTGCCAAGGTTTTAGCTTTAGATTCTTGGAGGTGCATTTCCATTTATACACCAGTTATTTACATGTATTGATAGAGTAGTGGATCAGCAGGTGTTCAACATTTTTAGATTATTATATGGCTTTGGTTGATGGTGGATGTTTGGGTCTTAATGGGTTAAAGTTCTTTCAGGGATGCTGGATAGCTATATAACAACGCAGGGAGAAGGGGCTGGATTAATAAGTTTAGACTTCTGCTCGCTCCTTTTGAACATGTGTAAGCAAATTGTTGATTTTCTTTTTCTTTAGTTTTATGATCCTTTTGTAAACACTCTAATAAAACAAATAACTGAACTATAATAAAATGTTCAGAACCGTGTAGAAGTGAGCTGTATATTAACTTCATCTTTAGAAAAGTATAGATTTCACTGCGTATAAATGTATAGGAATAGCATGACAAACGGACTGAGATCATAGCATTTGTCCTCCTTTGTGTTAGTGTCAGAGAGACGGAGGGAGATGAAGCAACAAAGAGCCAGAGATACAGTACAGAAGGTTTGTGTTGGCAGGGTTTGACACCAGACCGTGGGGTATTTGAGGCAGATCCAAAGGCACTGATCCACTACAGCACTGTGCCATGGTCTGGGTTCAGACCAATATGCAGTCAGCCGCAGTGGGTATGCATCCTCACAGTTATTGAGATCTGCGAAAGGTCCAGAATTAAATCCAATCACAATTGTTTTAATTTCCTGTTTGCTGTAAATCCACAGGGCATTTGACCTAGTTAATTGGCCCAGACACATTCCAAGATAGTCTGGACAGAAGGGAATCGATGCACAAGCTGCAGGCCAGAATATAATGGGAGCTCAGTCACATTCACTGAGTACAAAATATGACAAAACTTGTAAAAAATAGCACGTGTGGAGTCCATCCATGATGGCCGCCTTGAGATCACACTTTTATATTCTGTTCAAATTAGCAGGATTGTCAGTCTCTGGAGTGTTTGACTGAGTGTGTGAGGACTAACGAGAACATGCTCGAGGGAGATGCGTGCATTGCCAGGTTCACAATGGATATTTGGATATTTCCATTAGGCTGAAGCTGTTGGGTGGCAGGTGGTTCAGATTTTGTGGGTTCTGGTATTTATCCTGTTAGCGTACTGTGACTGGATGGATAAATAACATTCTGGTGCTCTCCAGTCAGATTGTGCAAACACCGGAAGGATTTACCTTCAGGGTGTTGGACCTCGGCACTGTTGTCATGTTTGCACTGGCATTGTCACAGAAGCTTTACTATTAATTGATACCGATTCATAAATCCCACAGCTGTCTGTGCCACCGAAGCCTCACTGCGTTTGTCTGAATCAGCCACACATTCCTCCAGTGACTACTTCATTACAGTCCCTACCCTTATAATAAACCAGGGTTCTTCACTTGCAAGTCATTATGATCATTCTGATGTAGATAAACTATAAGAACAGTCAAAAACAAAAGTCAGCACATAAAATGCATAGACTTATTTATTGCATTTTTTTTCAAAGGTAGAAAGCAGGGATGCAGTCAAATCGAGTGCTGCTTTACACATTTCAGAATTCTTCCTGGTTCCTTCCACACACTGAGACATGTTTATTGATTTGTACTACTAATATGTAGTACTAGTAATGTGTAGTAATGTAAGTAATGTGTTTTCAGAAATAAGATAAACCTTTTGTTTCAACACAAAGTGAGACAGCTTCAATTAATCCTGCCATGACCTTCAAAAATCCTGAACTCGAGGAAAAACAAAGAGAAGCACTTGTGAGTTTGTGGGGAAAAGGAGCTATTAAAAAACATTACATGATTGAGTAACATGTCTCAGTAGCTGCAGTGAGTAATAAAAAGGTCTGACCAAATAACCTTTCCACATGATAGAAGTTTAATAATATAACATAGAATAACAAGAAGTCAAAACTAAAGGAGGTTTTAATATACAAGAGTGTAACAAGTAATGTGTGTTTGAGCGGGATTTAAAAAAAATGCTATTTAGAACTAGGTCAATACAAATCTCTACCCATTGCAGTGAAAAATAAGCTGGAAAGGCTTAGAAAGCACAGAATAATAATGAAATGTAACTCCTTTAGAGAGCCAAATTAAAAAAAAAACATTCCTTAAAGTATTTGGAGTACAGCTTTAGACTTTTGAAGTCCACATAATTTAATTAGTTTTCACGGATGAACTGGCAGGTCGAGATGAGTTTATGCTTATTTTAATAGAATTTATATAAAAAAATAAGTGGGAGGGAATAGTTGCTATAGGACCTAAATCTAAGGCTGACTGCTCAAGTTCATCTACCTTTTGAATAGCGTCATCTTGTCTAGTTTTCCACGTTTTGGAGAGAAGTCCACACTAATGTTGCTTTCATCAACGGAAAGTATGAGCAAATATCTTTAAGGAACCTTTATCCCATGACAAAAATGAGACGTAATGAACATGGTGGTCATGTGAAGATGAAAGTAACTATAATTATATAATGTAATATTGGTGATTAATAAAATCAAGACTAAATTTAGTTTACAAAACCTGAATTTCAGGACTAGAGATGCCTATCCTCGTCCTCTAATCTCTGTAGAACACATGATGTCAAACACAGCGCTCAGATACCGCAGGACTAAGACTATATCTGTGTCAGTGTTCAGCATTGATGCCATTTGTCACCTTGATAAGAGCAGCCGCCTCAGTGCTGTGATACAGCCTGAAACCTGATTGTATATCCTCAAAGCAGTTGTTGAGTAGAAGAAAGTCATACAGCTGTTGGTAAACAACGTTATGAAATTATAAACATCAGGTTTGATACGGACCAATAGTCATTCAATACTGTGGCTTCAAGATGGTTTTTCTGAAAGAGATGGTTAATGACAGCAGTTTTTAAGGCCCTGGGAAATGATCCAGATTGGAGTGAGTGAGTGAACTAGTAACAAAATGCTCAGCACAGGTTTTAGAACTGTGATTGAGGAAAACCATGGCTGAGCTTAAACCAGAGAAGGTCTCATTGACTGTTTAGTCAGCGGCAGCTCTAGGTATCCTGAAGGCTACACCATTAACTGTGTTGTGGGATTCATTGAATGTTTAATTCCCTGAACATTGTCAGCAGTACTACAGTATATAGTGCCCTTGAAAGGGGTTACCTAGCAACATAAACAATAACGCGGTCATATTGACATGGTGTCAGATGTTGTGCAGAAACAGACGTGGCTGCTGAGAAGTTATTCGTCTGAAAATGCCATGAAACAATCCTGACCGTCATTTGGATCACACCCAAAACTCTTAAGTTCTTGTTCCTTGCCCCATTTCTGACCTTTCCTGAAAATTTCATTAAAATCCGCCCTTAACTCTTTATATGCCTGTGATGTCTATAGACGTCACCATGAATTTTTGCGCAGTACGCCGTGACATCTATAGACGTCAATGACTGTGTACAGCGGGGGTTACTTCCTGATATAGGTAACAGTTAATAGACACAGAGGCAGTAGTTACTGCCACTGTCTTTTAACAAGGAAAATATTCGTAGCTTTGTCGTCCTCAAACTTGTCCACTTTTCATGTGTTTTTAGCTTCTCTATTTATTCGTTTTACCTCATTTCTGAGTCAACCACGTTGACACAAAGTCAACCTTTGGAGAACTTCTATCCTCTAAAATGTATTCTCAAGAAAAGCAGTAGTTAGTGGGACTAAACTTAACTTTTTGTGATATGTTGCTAACTAACAAAGCTGAAAATCCCAACTATATCATCTCTAAACTAGAAAGGCACTCAGAGCGCAGGGCTCGGCCAAAGCAGCTCAGTTACCCACCATGCTGCTGAACATATTAGACTTAGACTTACTTGATTGTCATTACACAGACACACACAATGAATCTGGTAACGAAATGTCATAGATTGTCAGCTGATAACACAAATAAATATGAAATAGAAAAGTGTACAGTTGATGAAATGAATCCAAAGCCGAGAGTAACTGCAGTGTAAATATGACAACACACAGTCAGTATAAATAAGACTAAATAAGATGTGTCAAATGTCATGTGCTGAAACAGACATGGCAGCTGAGAGGTTATTCAACTGGAATTCCATTAGACAATCCTGGATCCAGACATCTGTACCCCAAAAAGCTAATCGCTTGTTCCTTGTCCCATTTAAGAAATTTCTTTACCAATAAATTCTGTTGGTAACTTTTTTTTGCGTTATGTTGCCAAGTGACACATGGACAGACAAACAAACCCTTGTGAATACATTACCTCCTTGGTGGAGGTAATGATGCGCACACACCTCCTTTTTTGTTTTCTCATATTTCTCATGTAGATGTAAAGTTAAACGTGGTGGATTCAGTCAGAACTGCTTCACCCATCTTGCTATCAAGCCATGTCTCAGTTAAAAACATAAAATCAAGATTATAAGAGGAATTAAAACTTAATGAAAAAATATTTGTCACCTGAAGATCTGATCTTGAGTACAGCAAGCTTCATGATAGTGTTGGTTGGACTAGTTATTTTCTGATTGCAAGGGATTTGCATTAAATTTGTCTTATTGGACGATCTGATTGTTTCTTCTTTATTCAGTCTGTGACACATGAATGTTGGAAGGGGAAGTGGAGGTCCTGGGGGGCAGTGGAGGTAATGTCGGTGGTGGTCTTATAAAATGCTGGGTAGGTGGAACCATCTTTATTCCCGTCTTCACCAAGCTTTCAAAGCTGTCAGGAAAGCCCTCTGGTGGAGGAGGAGAAGAAAGGGACAGTGATGCCCTCGACTGCCAATGCAGAAGTACTTCTCATGTCTCTCTCGTCTCTCTCGTTGGCTCATTGGATTCCGTCCAGGGCCATTCTGACGCCTCAGAGCGTGGAAGATGTCCAACAACCGTCTGACTCATACTCTGGTCTGATGTCGACCCTTTCTCTTAAACGGATCGTCCCGTTGTCCAAACTGGTTAAAGTTATCAATGAAATGTATCCCTCTCACAGATCTTGGATAAACATGTGTTCAGCTGCAGCAGCCGGCTGAATTTGCTTATCCTCCCATCACTGTTGGGTCGTAGTCCACTGGATCAGAGCTTTATCAAGTGTTTCAAACAGTTCAATAAAGTCCTTTTTTTTTTGGATTCCAGATTAATTTCTGATGTCCACCACACTTAGTGGTAATGATGAGCTGCTCGACTCCATGGTGTTTGGATAAAGCCTGGGGTACAATGCTTATGTCTTTCACAGTGGCACTGGGATGGCTGCATGTTGACATTCTGCTGTTGTTTTTGTCACTGATAGCAGCGTCTCCTAGGACCAAGATGCCCTTGACTGTTAGCACAAATTCCTTCTCTCTAGCTGACTGCCTTTTTCAACTTCATGACTCCCATTTTGTAGCATATTCCCATAGTTCTGTGTGTTTGTCACTCACAGTGGAATGGAGCTGTAATAGTTGTAGAAATCTGTAAATATCATTTCACATATTGCCACTGAAGCTCCTACCAACATCCAGTTTCCTTCTTTGCTGACCACCTATAGCGCTGGGAAAGAACACATTTAATCAAAAATCTAATTTGTTGATTACGTCATGTTTTTTTTTTTTATAGAAAATCTATTTTCTTGTTCAAAACATATAGGTATGTTGCATTTGGCAACATGTCCTTCTACGTTCCCGTAGATCAATGAGCTCTAACCCTCGTTTCCCATGTGAATCGCAGAGATACAACATAACATACCAAAGACATCCAGTGGTAGATCAGCGCCTTCAACAACAGCTCTACGACTTCAGTCGTTTGGAATTGGTTTGGATTCACGGTATCAGATACAGACAAACCTTCGCTATAAAATATGCATGAAGGCTGTTGGTACTGACAGTTAGGGTCAGGGTTTCTCTGCTTCCACGCAGCACCCACTGTCTCCCTCATCTCCACATCGGACTGGTAGTGCTCTGTTTCAGTCTCCCTCACACCCTATTCCTCCGTCACTGTCTCTAAAAGTTCTTCTGACGTTTACTCAATTGTGGGTGTCTGTGTCTATAATCATCAATCATATGAAACTCTGCACGTTTCCCAGTGAGCCAGAAGTTTCCCATTCAAAGCGAATGGGAAAGTTGCTATGGGATATCAGTCGATTCGAGTTCAAACACTTAACAACCAGGAATGAATTTTCAGAAAAATTCCTTTTTTTGTCTTTTGACCAAGGAAAGTGATTCAGATCATCCACAACAGTGTAACAGTGGAAACACACGGGAAATCTGTTTTCACAAAGAGATTTCTGTGTGTATGTGAATAGAGTTGATGTTTTTTCAACATGTTCTTCTAAATTGGGATGGATTATATATATGTGTGTGTATATGTATATATATATATATATATGCATGTATATGTGCCATATTGCCCAGCCCTACCACAGAGATATTCCACTGGAGGGCACTTTAGTCTTTTATTAAATAGGGGTCATTCTGGTGCCATTTGGTCACCCGTATTCTTGAAAATTCCTTGAGAGTTCTTAGCACTGGATGATACAGGGAGCTTCTGGTGAAGTCTTTTCTTTGTTTCTAAAGTAAAAATCCTCACTTGTAGCCCATTGATTTCTCTGACATATTTTCAACAGTTTTTACAGGGAGAGGTTTTTTTCATATAGCCCCGAGACATGGTAAATAATATTGCAAAGCCTGGGATCCCTTCTCTCGTCAGATTCAATATCCCTCAAAAAAAAAAAAAAGTTGTGTTTAAAAGAATGAATAAAATCGTATGTCCAAAAAAAACCAAGGAAAATAAATGAAAGCAGGACAAAAGCAAGAACGAGCAGAGAAAGCATCTTCAGTCTTCAGACGTAGGAAGTAAGAGTGGTCTAAAATATGACTAGATGAAGGAAAAACCAACGTGACTCCAACTAATCTAGACTAAAATGAGAATTCGACTCAAAGACTGGACTAAAACGAAACTTAAAACCGGCACCCAAAAACAACTCGAGTCTAGGCTTATTACATTATTTTATATGCAAACAGAAGTACAGAAATACAATGTTAACTTTCTTACAGCAGTTGGGAAGGAGTGGATGTGCTGTTCCAAGACAGAGCACAGACAGGATGCCACTGACACTTCATAAAAAATAATCGTATCCCTTGTGTCTGAGTCTGTGTTTTTTGTATTAATGCCTCTTTTCTGTTTCCATCACTGTTTGCAGCTGGTGACTTGCTCAGGCGCATTCAAAGAGGGTTCCCTCCGGATCATCCGCAATGGCATTGGGATTCATGAGCATGCCAGTATTGACCTGCCTGGAATCAAAGGTGTGTGTGCGTGTGTCCTCCGTCACATATCTCCATTTCAAGTTGTGGGCTTTATCTGTCCCTTAATCCCCCACTGCTTTGACAGCAGAGCCACTTCAGCACCAACATCTGTCTGCCTCTTCATGGCCAAGACGCCAGCTGTTGCACGTCCCAACCCAGCGTGTGAGCGTGGCAGATGGCTGGGATGTCACAGGGCTCAGCTTTGTTTTGTAAAAGAATAGGATATTTGCCAAGGTTACGTTGGAAACTACTCGTTTTCATTTAGTGGAGCAATGCGCCCTGTGGGTCATGCTATCGTGAAGTGTCCAACTTGAAGGATTCCATCAGGTGACATCCTTGGCAGACACCTCTTAATTGCTGAAAATTAGCCTCCTCTCCAAAGACTGTTCGCTAACGCTTAAATGAGACACACAGGCCAGTTAAGGTCTGTCTGCGCTTGTTAGGCCTCAGCTGTTTATTGACCATTTCTGACCTGAGTCTCAGCTGCTGCCTCCTGCCCCTGGCCTTTCGATGAGAGGCAATTATTCACTTAGCTAATCAATGACTCCCCGAGAGGGATGAACGTCTTACAATGTGTTAAGATCTGACAGATGAAACACTCAAAGATCTGGGATTCGTTTCTCTGCCAAATGGTGCGGAAACTAAGTTTTCTTTTCTCCCTTTTGTTTCCTTCAAGGTTTGTGGCCACTGCGCTCCGAGGCGGGCAGAGAGACGGATGACATGCTGGTGCTGTCTTTCGTAGGTCAAACACGGTGAGGTTTTTCTGCGTTCTCTGCCAAATAAGTGTAGAGCCAATTCACAAATGGTTTATCTTATCTGTGAGTGTTTTTCCCCCAGTGTGTTGATGCTGAGTGGTGAGGAAGTTGAAGAAACTGAACTTCCAGGTTTCGTGGACAACCAACAGACATTTTACTGCGGTAACGTGGCACATCAGCAGCTCATTCAGGTTAGTATACACACACCTACGTACACACACACTGTACGTCCACACATTCATTCATTCATTCATTCATACATACATACATACATACATACATACACACCTTTTGATCTTTCAATCTGTCTTTGACTTGAAATCATCCCTAAATGAGCCTTCGCTATGTCTGTTGGGGGTTTTGTTTTCTAATACACATTTGTAATATTTCTAATGCAACAAAAACTTTGCTTATATTAAAAAAAAACGTCTGCTTTGCTGTCTAATAACTTGATGCTGAGTCACTTCATTTTAGAGCTCATTTATACTCACTTTACATACTTGAATAAGTCGATTTTAATGTCAAGCGTCACTGCCTTCATTCATTTCATGCCATGTGTTGGAACGAGTGTTTCTCAATCAGCCCACCAGCAGGTGCCGTCCTTAATTACCTCACTGACTAAATACCGAAAAGAAGAGTAAAGTTTTTGGAGAACAAGAAAGCCAATAATAAACGTGGTGAAGACAGAGGAGGTTTTTCTTGTGTTTATACTAATGTTGATATTGAGAAGGGTAGTTGTCATAAATATGGCGGTAGTTTTTCCACTAACTCACACAGTCGCTCTGTGAAAAGTTCCGCTGTTTATTGAAATTATTTCTTCCCATCTGCTTCTGTGTGTTCAGCAAAAAAGCTCCAAATATCTTTGGAATTATGTAATAGGTAACTTCTATGGACTCAGCTGTGAGTGAGCTCTTCCATAAGTCTGACCGCTCCCAGATTGTGGATTCGGAAAAATAAAAACTGTGACAGTCCCCTGTAAGCTCGGAGGATATTTGTTCTGTCAGCATTGCAGTTTCCAGCTGTGAAAGTTTGACAGGCCTGTGTATAGGTGGAGTTGCTAAACATAGGATTAGACAGTGACTGTTCTCAGGAGCTGCTAAGCAAAAGGCCAGTTTCACAAATGGGATATTAATTATAGTAAAGAATTATTCAGCCATGGTCTTTGTCTATTTAATACCTTCTTGCAGTCGAGTCATACATGATTGAACGCGGTGGCTTTGAATGTGAAAAGTGCTGAAGGACTTCATGTATTTTACACTTGGTTGAGATGAACACTGCACCTCATTTAAATTCAGGTTTTAGCCGCCTGTCTTTTTTAAAATGAGGAGGAAATTCCCTGCTGGGGATTCTGCCAACTGTTAGACTCTCCATCATAAATCTGTATGTTGTTATGACAACAGTGCTTGTGTTTTAAGGCCCGTGCATTTTAACAAGTCGCTCAACCGCTGAAATCAGAATGAAGGTATGCTTCTTCATCTGCACCTTTCTAGGACAAAGTAAGAGAACGTGGTAAAAGTTGATGGTTTAATCTGAACCTGGAGACTACCGGTAATTGACCAAAGTAGCACAGACTGGGGGACTTTTCTGCTGCAGTTGTATATTTTCATACTTTACTTGTAATTTGCAAGATGCAGCAATACCGTAATTTAAAGGAGTTTTAAGGCATGTTTTAAATATTAACAATAAATCAAATAGTTTCATGGCTCTGTAGGCTTTTTTAACTCATTCAGCTGTATTGTAGCTCATTATTTTGGTTCTCAGGCTAATCTGCGTTGGTATTTTTCTGAGCTAATTAACCTCACAATAAGAAATGGCAGACAGCAGTTTATAGCAAGAAATAAGCCGAAAGTGCACCCCCAGCCTGGTGTAAACCCAACAAAAGCAGCTGCTGTTGAGCACCTCAGAGCATCTGAGCTCAGGTATTCTTTTGAGGGCAACTTGCAGACGTAGCAGTGTTGCAAGGACATGAGTATTGGGCTTTTTCTCTGGGCATAAATGACTCCAGAGGGATGCTCCTGTTGCCTGCAGGTCCACTCTCGCTTCAGCCTGCAGTTATTCACACGAGGTTAAGTTAAAACTTTTCTCATAGTAACTTGTGTCATAGCTTCATTATGGTATTTCCACACTGGCTGAGAGACCCGTGAACTGCAAGTCAACAACACGTACTAATAAAAAATACCCAACAAACTGACAAGACATTTTCATATGTGTTGGCAGCAAATGTTTTTCTCAAAACAGAAGACATTTCAGGGGATGTTGTATCATGACCTGGTGATTTCTGAGTGATTGTAGAAAAATAATCTGAATCTGGACTGTACTGGTCCGAAAACTTTCCGGTGCCAGCGGGTGAACATCATGTCTCTACTGCACAGGTTCTGGACACAAAGTACAACATCATGTGAATTTGTTTCTATAGAATACGAGGAAATGTTGTGTCCATCCTGTGTAAAGACTCTGTAAGACTGCACTCTAATCTTTAGCTGTTAAACCAAGAGATTGAGATAAAACACTAGTGCTCAAGGCTTTCCAGTTCAACCCAGCTCTTGGCATTGCACACAAACCTTTAACATAACACAACTGTTAAATATATTCTGTGGGCTTTGGTCAAAGGATATCTTATGTCCCAGTACATCCAAATGTGGCTTAATATCTATGTCAGGCTGAAATGTCTGGATTAGAGTCCTTTAATCGCCCCACTCTGGTAAATTTCCAAATTGCTTTTGTCTATGCTTCCTTAATAACTGGTAAATCTTTTAGGAGTTAGTTGGTGCAATGAGTTCTGCGGATAACAGCAGGTACGTTGGGTTTTTTTTCCCCTTATGCTGTGAGGATTGGGATTTCTTAATTTATTTGCATTCGAAGTATTTGCACACGTGCCCTTATAACCACCTTTCATGTTTCTGCGGAACTAATGCCATATAGCTTGAGCCCCATTAAAGATTAATTTCGAATATGACCACCTTTCTCAGTAACCAATCATTGCATTAGCTAAATACTTGCAAGAGACCACAAGAACCAAATACATATAAATAAACAAGTTAATATAATATGGCTCTAACGCTGCCTCTCCTCTTTAATTTTTAACTACCTTACCAGCTCCACCAGGGTTACTTAAAGCAATTGTCTAGTATTTAAGTAGTACCACCAAGGACTCATGTATCAGCTGCATAAATTATATCTTAAATAGTTGGAGTAAATTATAAGCAATTTTTGTGATTTCCCTAACATCAGATTAATTGTCTGCACATTTATTTTAAATAAGATAAGATTCAAAAGGTGTTTTTTTTTTCTTTTTTTTCTTCCCCCAGATACAGTGAATTTCCTGGCCTGAGTCGCTTTGAAACGTCCTCACGTTTTATCCTCCTGTCTGCACATCATCCTGTCTGTCACTCAGCATAAAAGCAGCTTTTAACAGGCCGGTCTTTATGTGTCCAGATCACATCAGGCTCTGTTCGCCTGGTGCTCCAAGAAAGCAAGGCATTGGTGAGCGAATGGAAAGAGCCGCAGGGCAGGAACATCAGTGTGGCCGCCTGTAACCACACCCAGGTGGTGCTCGCCGTGGGACGGGCCCTCTACTACCTCCAGATCCTGGCGGGAGAGCTTAAACAGATCAGGTAGGTCAGGAATTCAGCCACGCACACAGCAGTTGTTAGGCTTGTACTAATGAATTATGCATGGAGATTAACTGTCTCTACAGGCACATTATAAACGCTTTCAGCCTTGTACCATCCAGCTTGTCTTAAGTGTTGTCCTACCATGTCTGAATACAGAAGGGCTGGGAGGAGAAAAAAAAAAGCTGTTCCAGTGTGATAACAGGACACATTGCTTTCCTCAAATCCATTTCAGCGGTGCACATAAAGTATTAGTAATTTGAAAAGATACTGAAATATAGTCATGTAAATGAAACAGGATAGAGTTTTAAATCAATTTACTGTTATAACACCTGTCACCCATATTGTCAGTCTCACAGTGTTCCTAATACTTATTTGTATTATCTACAAAATTTAAGGACAGGTGTGTTTTTGTATGAATATTTAAATAATATACATATAGAAATAATTTAAATAATACAAATGTTTAAAATACTCCCAAAAATAGTAATTCATCTTAGGAGCCTGACACTGGATAACAGTCTATTAGAGCCAAATTCTGCTGATAGTAGTTTACAAAGTTGCTTACTGTTTGACCTTCATATTGTCCACACCTTCTGTTACAGTATTGTACATGATAATTCAGCTTTAACTTTGTTTTATTCTTGATACTATTTTTACTCCACATCTAAATGAAACAAAAAGAAATTTACAATGAGTCTTATAGTGAAAAACTTTATTACTTTTATCTGCAATATTGGTCACTCGAAATTGTTTTCCATCATAATAAAATGACCTCTTTAAGAACATAAATGCACAGTATGTAGCATTTTTGAATAAATTGCCTCCGTTGTGGACGTTGGAGCCCATCCCAGCAATGCAGCACTAATCACCACACCACCGTCATGTCCTTCTGCGATTCCATTATAATTAATGACAAAGTCAGCATTCATCACAGACAGAAATAAACAGAGAACAGAAGCAATAATGGACAATAATATAATCATCTATTTTGATGCAGTATAAGCATCAAATTCATTTTTCGAATATCGAACAACAAGTCATTTGATTCTTGATCAAGAATTTCAAAACAAACGTTAAAGCAAGTTTCTGTAATGCACAGTGTTTTATTCTCATAGAAATGCACAGCAGCCCCCATGACTCATACTACTGATGAAATACCCAACAGAGCCACACCTGTTTAATTCATTAAGCTTTAATTAGTTATATTCCCATTTTCCCTTTGATACTGTAAATAGCTTTAAGTGGCTGTGTTTCACTTAAGCTGACCTTTATTTTATGGGTTGTTCATTATCAAAGTACAAATGTGAGATACTGGTATGGGAATTTTCATTCTTCCATTTCATGCTGCTTTATTCTTCTTCCCCACTGCATCGCCCAGGCTACTATATTGGACTTTTATGTACTTTTTACCTCTACACATTTGCCAGCTTTAGCTATTTTCCAATTCTTGTCCAGTGAAAACCTCATTTGGACTGGACTTTTACCAAAGGATTCATTTTTCTCTTAGCGAATTCTTTTCTTATGCCAAGTAAACAGTCTAAAAAACCCTCTTGGATTTACTGGAAAATGTAATGTTACAAAGCTGAAAACAGGCTTTTTCTCATAGGACGACAGCACTACAAACATATTATGGTCTTATGGAATAAGATGCATTACTGTGGAAGAAAGTGACAACATAAGGGTTTCAATTAGGATTTATTTTATCAGACGGGGGTACCTGCTGTTTATATTCAGAATTAATATAGTATGAATGTGTTTTTACAATCAAACTGCGATTATTTAAGTAATAGATTAATTGTTTCTACTCATGGACACATGAACAGCATTAATATCCTTCTCAGTAATGCATTTTTTAGGGCAATACTCTGTAGGAGTTTCACAGCTTTACATAAAAAATACTGTCCACTGAAAAGATCAGTGTTTATAAATGTCTATATAAAATCTAAAATTGTGCAACTGTGTAACTAGGACAAAAACTCATGCAGTATGCTGTTTCCAACCAAGACAATTATTTAACATAAAGAAAAGTTGCAAAATATTTACTGTCTCTGGATGATATCAACTGGGTCAATTCAGAAACAGAATGAAAAAAAAAACTGTAAATGCACAATAATATTATAGAGCAAAGTGTTAAATAAGAAAATATATGGGTGAAGAAGAAGCCCTCAGTTACCAGAAATGTTTCCTGTCCTAGTGAACAGACTCCATAACCAAACCCAGCACTGTCCTCAACCCAAATGTTGACCTACTCTGTCTCCACTTCGTTTATCCAATAAAACTTGAAACTACAAGTCCTTGCAGAATCGTAGCAACTTCATAATACAGTATTTCCTGAAGTTGTTGAGCAGCAGTGGCAGTAGTGTTGCGTTGGAACCATCACTGCAGAATGTAAATGAAAGAGCAGTCTGAAACAGTGGGTAAAGTGGCTCTGATAAACATGTTCAATGTTCCCCTTTGAGGACAACCTTCAGTGTGGGGTATTGGGACATATGAATAAAATAGAATTGAATAGGGACAAGGTGAGGTTTAATGGGTGTAGAGCTTCTCCTTTTAGTGCAGTGATTTCACAGTTTTCTCTGAGTACATTTCTGAAGTAAAGGATCTAAAGACAGGCTCCACCACTGTTTGCAACAACACTTGTGTCAGCGTTGAAGCGTGTACTGGAGCTGCTCTGGAGTCTGTTTCCTCAAATCTCTGGTGTTGCTACTATGGTTTTATCCATGTGCTGATCCTTGTGCAGCTATTGCAGTATAACTGCTTTGAAAGTTTGTTTTTTTTTCTTCTGTGCACAAACATGTTTTTCAGACAAAGAGGCGCAGTTTTGGTTAAAGATCAATGTTTGAACACTTGAATGTTGATACATGATGAAACGATAAATGTGCCCATGTTGTCAGAGCTGAAATAAGGCTGGGGTTACATCAGCAAACTGGTGCTGAGCTATTAATGCCTCAAACCACCATGTGATCTCCCACAGTAGTTGAGATAAAACCATATACTCTGCTAAATGGTCCCTGTACACCACAGTTCAAATGTAAATGCTCAATACAGCGTTGGCAGTATCCAACCGAGGGATTATCTTTTTCTTGCTATTCACAGTTGTACGGTATACAGTACAGGCCAAAGTTTGCACAAACCTTCTCATTCAACGTGTTTTCTTTATTTTCATGACTAATTTACATTGTAGATTCTCACTGAAGGCATCAAAATAATAAATCTATAATAATAATAAAATAATATGAATGTGAACA
>JAPTHA010000018.1:13193304-13212214 GCA_029814585.1 Gymnapogon annona | reverse complement strand
AGGGCTGTGGGCTGTGTATTAACCTGACTTCTGCACAACACAACTGATGGTCCCAACCCCATTGATAAAGCAAGAAACTCCACTAATGAACCCTGATAATTAGTGAAAACCATTTCAGGTGACTACCTCTTGAAGCTCATGCAGAGAATGCACTGAGTGTGCAAAAAAGTGATCAGAGCGAAGGGTGGCTATTTGGAAGAAACTAGAATATAAAACCAGTTTTCAGTAATTTCACCTTGTTTGTTCATTGCATAACTCCACATGTGTTCATTCATAATTTTGATGCCTTCAGTGAAAGTCTACAATGTAAATAGTCATGAAAATAAAGAAAGTGCATTGAATGAGAAGGTGTGTCCAACCTTTTGGCCTGTAGTGTATGTATCCTTGACTGACAGCTTTAGAAATAGACAACTGGTTTAATAGACGACACACAATATTCTAAAATTGAGGTTGGAACATATGGTCTGTGCCAATCGGCGAGTGCATGAAGTACACAATAATAATTGCATTATGAAAACACCATTTCTCTAGCAAAATAAATATGCATTTTATAGAACTGCAGTATAGTAGAAACATGACATTTCTCATAACTATTACTATACACTCCATGACGTTTCATAATAAGCATGGCACACTCTCCTCCTTCATATAAAAAGCATTGGCATGTTGTTCCAGTCTTTCACACATGGTCTTTACCTTCTGCAGCACCACTGAGATGGAGCACGAGGTGGCCTGTCTGGACATCACGCCCCTGGGGGAGGCCAGTGGGGAGTCGCCACTTTGCGCCGTCGGACTCTGGACGGACATCTCAGCCCGCGTCCTCAAGCTGCCCTGTTTCACAGCCCTGCACAAAGAGATGCTGGGCGGAGGTGAGAGAGAACACACTCCAACAAAGAGAGAAGAGTTAAACAGAGTGAGCACACACGAGTGTGTGTCATAAAGTTTGAACTTAACCTTATCAAACGACCAATTAAACCCTATGACGTAATGCATGGACCTGGAAGAACATAAAACTTCCTGTCTGGTTGATGTTTTATGGAATAGATAATGGAATACCTTTTAAGGTGGGTCATTACAAAACTTATACTACAGTCATTTTTGACTAGTACTACTGTACAAGTTTTTCTCTGTGATACATTTGGGAATATTGGAAGGAGATGGACCCTATTGGCTCTAATCATCATTCTTATCTAATTAGGTATTCTAGATACATTTTCATGATATGTGAGCATGCATCAGCATAGAAAATAACATTTTTATTTTACCTTTACACTATTCCATCTCCACAGATTATAATGGAAGGTTCAATCTCTGACCAGAAAGGTTTGAAAATGAATAGTTTCCGGTTTCTTTTTACATGTCCCTTGTGATTTTTCTAAAAAAGCAAAATTCAAAATGTTGAGTAAATCAGTGATGGTGGAATCAGTTTTTCCCCTGGGTTTTCAGGGTCCTGTCAGGGATAAAGTTTTTGCCTGAATTTCATGAAAGTGTAGAAGAAGTTCGTCTTTTTTCCCTCTCAATCAAAGGAATTAAAGTTTGGACTATTGTTATTACTACACCTGAGTAGAAATGCTTGAAAAAGCTGTAACAGACAATATAGAACATCCTAAAAGCTTAAAACAGACTAATGAAGTCCATGGGGAACCAACCTGGAAAAATCTTGCAGTTTTGATTTTACACTTGTGTGGCTGACGGACCTCACATTGCACAAGGGAAACCCTGACAGTATCAGTCAGCTCATACTGTTCATGTTAATTAATCGTCAAGGTGTTAACACATTTGGTTTTCTAATACTTCTGGGTTAAATTAAGTGCGGATTTTATTACATTTCCAGACTTTTTCTGTATTTCTAGGAAAGTATTCAATTAGCAGGTGTTACTGAGGAGAAAGAAACATTTGTTGCTTTTGTCAAATCGTTTTAACATCACATTATCTACGAAAAAAATTGTGAAGTCAGTCTGCTAATAAAGTGTCATTGCACTCAGATGTATCACTAATGTCGAAGCAGCTTAATTCAGCACATGTTAATAAATGTAAATTGAGAATTTCACTTTAATATGCATGTCCTTGATGAGTAATTGAACACCAGTTGCGCTGCCATCCCACATTCATTAAGTGTATTATTTAGGCACGGAGGAAGAATATCAGCTGTAAAGTATGCAAGGGAGAATTCCTACATTTTTTGGTTAAATTCGTGGAAAAAAAAAAGTTGTCAGTGGAGACAAAGTTTCAGTACATCTGGAACGGCCAGTCGAAGGACTCTTAGTTCCCAATTAGATCTCTTCATCCATGAAGAATATGTCCACGCTCTTTCCTAAAGTGTCACACATTATTTTCAGAGTCCGTTTGATTGACAGCTGCTGGGTTTTCGCACTTTGCAAACCGTACTCTCTTGTACAGAAGTCTGACTGGCCTCGTTAGCAGAATGCTAACAAGTCAACTCTGCACTGTATATACGCTATAAACAGGAAAGTTTCACATTGAAAGCTATCGGTCTGTTGTAATTGCTGTTATTTTTAATTTCATCCTCAGCAGCAGAAATTGTTAACACTTCCTATTTTCAGAAATGTCACACTTGAGCCTTCTGGTCACAGGTATAGTTTAAAAACTAGATTCAGTTTTTGTACTTATTTTTTAGTGGTGGGAGACAGTTAAAAACATTAATAGAATTAATTATTGACTTTGTAATATATTGAATGGTATTTTAATCGCATATCAATATTTGACACTGAAAATATTTTTTTTTTCAATTTAAACAGATTTGGGTAGATGACTTTCAGTAGAGTTTGTTTAAATTGACTGTCTGCACAGCTGCTCATATCTGTAGCACTGTTGGCTGTTCAACTTGATTTAAGTTGATAATTGATAATTTATTTGATTGTCATTGACATTTTAGTTGATTGTCAAGAGTGGGAGTCATAAGAAAGCTCACAGACAGAGAGAAAACACTTGTAATTAATTCATTTAAATTAATGCGTTAAAGTCCCAACCCTGGTACTGTTCATTTCAAAGATTGTGCAGAAGTTTCATGCAGATTCAGGGAACAAGCACTGAATCACAGTCAGTTTTCATGTAATTGGCCTCTGATCAAGGTCTGATGTAGGGGAAGCTATAAAAGTGGAAGACTTTATTCTCCTGCAGTATATACTTTTATAAAAATCGCTCTCATAAGTTAACCGACAGTCTGGGCCATAACTTCATATTGGCATTCTAACTGTCTCATACTGTATAACTCTGATTTTTTTTTTTGGTCAGTGCTGGAAGAATCAGTATGTTTCCGTGTGGTTTTCCTCAGAAATTATCCCTCGCTCCATCCTGATGACCACCTTTGAAGGCAGCTACTACCTGCTATGTGCCCTCGGTGACGGAGCGCTCTTCTACTTCGGTCTGGACCTGCAGACTGGTAGGTCGTCCACGTCACACCATCACTGCACCAGGAAGATGATAGCCCCTTAAACTACTCTGACTGCTGAAACCCTCCGGGGAAGGCCACGAGCTGCAGTCTGAGAACATTTTTAGAAAATGTTAGCATGAGGAATTGCATAACTGCCCAACTTTAGATGTAATGGAGGAGACCCCGCAGTCTGAAGACAGCGATGTTAGTGTGTGGCAAAAACTCTGCACTGTTTCTCGGCAGAAACATGTTATTGCTACTGAAAAGTAAGAAAACCAGGTATGAAACAAACCTCCACAGCGGGTTAAATATGATACTTGAATAACTTTTTGTGGATTTCAGCTTAAAATGAGAAGAGAATCGTCCTAGATATTATCGATGAAAACCCTGCGCATGGCAATAATTGATGATTTTGTAGTTAAACAATCTAGCAATGTAAAAAAAAATGATAGGCCAAAAAGATAAAGCGGTTTGGAAGATGAATGAATGTCTAAAAGACAATATAACTAATAATTAAAAATCTATAACAGTGGCATAGAATACAACTATAAACAGCAAGAGGTTGAAGAGACAATAAAATAGATACTAAATGTGCTACAATGAAGTTACACAGATGAATTATTGGTAGTAGAAGTTATTAATATAAAGTGGCATGTGTAATATATGAAGCCACTGTTAGGTTCTATCATCATAGTCATGGAACTAATGTTTACAGCGGTGTTTCAGCATCAGTAAAGTCTGAAAAGGTGATTCAGGTCTTTTAACCTTTGTATGAAAATGGCACTGAAAAATGATTGAAATATCCATCTCTAGTATATATTTTTCTGTTTTTTCCTATTCCAGATGTAATTAACATCTTATTTTGCAAAAACAGATCTTTTAAAACACTTTTCAATGTGTTTTCCTCGTGAGTCAGTATTTGTTGCACATGCAGTCTGTGGTTCTGTTCCCACTCAAAAGACGACACATAAAGACAGATGAACCCAGTGCTTTTTTCACAGCACTCTGGGAAAGAAGACACTTTTCTCAGCTTCCGAGAGTAAAGGAGTCGAGTGTGACGAGACTGTTGACAGCGATTGGCAATTATTGCGATCAGATAATATTTAACAATCCTACCCTTGCTAAGTGGTAACTCTGTGTCTACGGGTATGTTTCCAACAGCAGAAGTGAGTGGGAATTTCCCCAATTTCTTAAATTACAATCTGCCGAAAGGTAATTATGGAAGTTTTTCTCTGTTGTATCAAGAAACAACTGCAGTTTTAACACCACATAGTAACATTTTTGCCGATACACCTTCTCGTTTGTAAAGCAGGTTGGGCTGTGAAAACTAAAGGCTATCTACAACAGTCACATTTGTACCACTAAATGAAAACACACTGCTGTTTTCACTGTTTATCTACAGCAGTCGATTCGTTTTGCCTGTATAGAGTTGGCGAAATGCTCATTTTCCCTCCATTAGTGGTTAAGTGTTGATACAGATTACAGTTCCTCTGGGAACATTTGAATGTATGTATACATTTCCAGCTTCCTACTAATCAAACCTTATGGGGTTGTATGTGTCAGAAATCAGTCCATTTTCATTTCGGTTTGATTTATGATTCATTTTGCAAAACATGACATAAATATTCAAAGATTAAAAAGCAAATTACATGCAAGCATGGTTTTATCATAACAGGGTTCTTGTGCCTAGAATTCTCTTCCATTACCTCTGAGGAGCATGCAACTCCATTGACGTTATTAAATTAAGTCCTCATACACACTGGTTCAGCCTGCTCTCTCACCTCACCTTACATGACAAGTAATGAGATGCAAAAGTTGAAGTGTAATAGAAAAAACGTTTTGTGTAGACGGCGATTGCAAAGCCGGGTAAAATGTTAATCATGTAAACAGGGATGTGAATGTAATCATGTTAGTCTGGGTTCCTTGTAAACATCATGTCCCAAATTTAATGAAAGCAGGATAGGTCTGTCAACCAGCCATTTAGTGTGCATATAAATGTGCTCATTAATCCTACTCTGACTTGATCCGCTCATAGTGACACTGTGTGAACGTTGGTCAGAAGGTGTGAAATGAGACTCTGAGGTTCTGTAAAAGAAACTTGTGTTTTAGAACAACTGATCCAGACACCTGTCAACATAAACATTAGCCCTTTGAACAGCAGTGCTTACATTAATACCATTACTACATGGTACCTAACTAAGCAGGTGCACTGGCTGTTCATGCAGTGGAGTACCTTACAGACCCCGTTGACCACATTGGACCTCACAGACCCTATAGACCCACATTGGACCTGAGATAGGTAACTGACTGTCCTCATTGGAAATGTCTTGTAATGTATTTGGAAATAACCAGAAATAGTCACTTCCTGTTGATCACTTGCTCAGTAAAGGGTTATCCCATCGGCTCATGGGATGATTGTTTCAGTTAGACCAGGAGGAAGGAGGTGCTGCCGAGAACAGACTTTTCTCCACTTATGTCAGTTTATTTGAAGTGGCAGAGGAAGGTGTTACTGGAGAAGGGAAGGGTCCAAACACAGGAATAAGGTAAGAACAAAAAGTGTTTATTCCAGATAATCGATACTTTAAACTAGTCCATAACGAGTCCAAAAGCAAACTAAAGGGGAATCCAGGGAAGGGTGTGAGGAAGGCAGTGGTGGAGCGCTTCAAAGGAGAACACTGGAAGAGACAAAACGAACAACAGATGTTAGTACGAACTCCGCATAAAACTTCAGACAGCACCATACACACACGCTCCCACAGTGGAACATTCTCGCGCCGAACAGCGTCACTGCAGCTCCTTAAATATCCGGGGAAGATGATCCAAACTGTTGCCAGGTGCGTCCCGTTATTCGCTGCACCTGTGAGACAATTACGCACCACCACAGCGCACTCCCACCGCACACACACACACACACACACACACACACACACATAACAACACCCCCTCATGTACACACACCACAGGCGAACTGTAAATAGTCCATATTTACACCTGTGTTGTGAATAAATAAACCACACTGAAAAACTTTAACATTATCATTCTATATATGTTGTGCACTAATCTGTCCTCAGTAGGCTGTGAGTGGTATCTCTAAATCTTAGAATGGATCAAATGTTTCCAATAACATTTGTGTATAATTACCTGAAAAGCATCTCTGCTATATAGAATAGATGGGAGTCTGATCACCTTTCGTGCAGGTCGACTCTGTTCCCTCAGTATCTGCCATTGCAACAGGTTACATCAGCTGCTCTCTTTGAAAGTGACCACAGATATTTCCTCATTCCATAAAAGTTGAGACCTGCAGACAGAGCTGTCAGTCTGCAGATTCACCACCGGAAGCCATTCAGACTATATGGAAGTAGGAAATGTTTAAGGTTCACCAGATAAACATTAGAAATAAACATTATTGTTATAATTCTTCATTTTTTTTCCAACAAATATTCAGTTTTGATTCAAGACTTTTTCACTAGTGTATCTGTGGATGAATCAGTGTCTGTACCTCTGTGTCAAAATAGTTATTGAGGGACGGAATGTAGCCTCATGACCCTATGACCCTTGTATGACTGTGGAAATGTAAACCTTTCCTTGACTCCCTGTTGATCCTTAAGATCTAATCTTATCAAACTCGTTCTTTTAATGATGTCAAGACTCGGTGGCGCTGCTGAAAACGTGGGTTGTGTTGCAATCAATACAATGTGATTCTTCCTTGCTCTGGCCATATAAACATGAATGGAGAAAATTCACAGGTTATGATATGACTTTTCTTCCACTATTGCTTAAATTTGCAATTAACCTTAAAGTGACTCCCACCAACCTCTTCCACCACTCACTCTCTCCTCCTCACAGGGATACTGCTGCTGATTCACATGCAGTGCGCTTAACCAGAAAAATAACTGTCCATTCTTTGGCTATGCGACGTTTGCACTATATGTCTTTTGGAAATGTCCTGCTCAGTAATGGCAGAAATGGAAATCCGCTCCATTGTGTTGCTGTTTGCATATGTGTTGGATATTCTGCACACACACACACACACACACACATACACACACACACACACACACACAAATCTCTCTTCATCTAAAGTACAGGTGTCAAACATGTGGCCCGGGGGCCAAATTCGGCCTGCTGAAGGGTCCAGTCTGGCCCTTCGGATGAATCTGTGCAATGCTGAAATTAGTATTCATTCAGGTTCCACATTCAGACCAATTCAATCTCATGTGGGTCAGACCAATAAAATACAAACACTCCGTACCATACTACAATGATATCCTACAAATACTCACAACTCCAAATATGATCATGTATTTAGAGTAAAACAAATTAGTATTCAACAAAAAATGTTAATAACCTGAACAAATATGAACAACCTGAAATGACTTAAAAGCAGTACACTTTTAACAATATTCTGTCTGTTATTAAATATTATCTGTCATTTATAATGTACAGTACATGTGTAGATGTTAAACTGAAGCATAATACTGTCAAAATTCCACTTGTGTTTTCAGTTTGTATTTAGTCACGTTGCTTTATAGGACAGTTTTTAGATTTGAACATATATAATTTGACTTATTTCATTCAAAAAACATAGAGAAAAGTTGGAGTTGACATTATTTATGTATTGGTATGCTACCGGTTCGGCCCGCTTCAGATCAAATGTATCTGAATGTGCCCCCTGAATGAAATGAGTTTAACACCCCTGATCTAAAGGCTCTTGAGAATATTCCCAAAGCAGCTGTTTGGTCCTAAATATTAACTGGTAAGCCCATCTACAGACTGGAGTTAAAGTAATTTTTTCCTCTCCCTCCTTCAGGCGCACTGAGCGAACGGAAGAAGGTGACCCTGGGCACCCAGCCCACCGTCCTGAGGACCTTCAGATCCCTGTCCACCTCCAACGTGTTCGCCTGCTCTGACCGACCCACTGTCATCTATTCCTCCAACCACAAGCTGGTCTTCTCCAACGTCAACCTCAAAGAGGTCAATTACATGTGCCCACTCAACTCGGAGGGATACCCCGACAGGTCAGTGCCGGCAGCAGAAGGTCACGCTTTGTAATATAATATAGTAAAGGAGAAGAAAGAGGAATTGGAGGGAATATGGCCACTGCTGTAATGAGGTTTTTGATTCATAAACGTGTACCTTTTTGTTTTGTATCCTCGGGCAGATGGCTCTGATATGCGCTCTGTGGATTACTCATGTATACTGACATAATTGAAATTACACTGATAGATTTAGAAGATAGTTTTCCCTTGTGTTTTCCTTTATTAAAGTTGTTCACTTTTTTTTTTTTTTTTGCAGTCTCGCTCTTGCCAACAACAGCACTCTGACTATTGGTACCATCGACGAGATCCAGAAGCTCCACATCCGCACCGTTCCTCTCTACGAGTCTCCAAGGTTAGAGCTCAAATATTGTTAGAACCACACCTCAGATGAACATTTCACATCCTTTGCCTGTACAAATACTCCCTCAGTTTTTCAGATTCTCATCGATTCCTCCCACATTCATTCATTTGCTGTGATTTTAGTTAATTTACTGCACATATGCTAAAAACAAGATTTGTTTCTTGTATTGTGTTCAAGTTTGTAAGAATAAACAGTAACTTGGGATTTAAATGGGTTATTAAAAGGTTGAGTGTAGTGTTATCCAGCTGGAACTCAGCACCGTCTCCTCTGGCTCCATCTGTGTTGTTCAGCTTTTACCCACTGTTTGCGCTTTTTTCATGTTTACCAACTCCATCCTCTGTCTCTTTCTTTTTCATTCTCTCTCTCTCTGTGTGTGAACACAATCAGGCGGATCTGTTACCAGGAGGTTTCCCAGTGTTTCGGGGTTTTGTCCAGCCGGGTGGAGATCCAGGACGTGAGCGGCACCACATCTGCCGTTCGCCCAAGTGCAAGCACTCAGGTAACACCCACCTACAACAGATGATCAATCATTCTCACAATCCAACGCTCAAAGGTCCGACAGGAACAGAGTCACTGCAGGAATAATTCAGGAAATAAACAAAGACTCACGCACACAAGGGATGTGGAGTTCTACTTCATACATTTAACATATTTTCCAGGTGCTTGTGTGGCGTAGCGATAATGAACACCCGAGGGCTTGTTTGTTTTTGAAGTTGTCTCACTCAGCATCTTGACCAAGAAAATTATTTATAACAAGAGACCGGGACAATAGATGTCTCGTCCCATTAGTCGACTAGTGGATCTATGACAATAAAATAGTCTGTGTCGGGTCAGTAGTATTATTTACACAGTATATGCCCTTTTAGTTTCAATTTACTTTGGATAACTTCTGAAAACGCTTCCCATGTTTTCTGGAAATAAATAGTTTTAGTGTTGTTGTTGTTTTTAGTTGTTTTACAATTTTAGATTTTTTTTTAAATGTAATATGCAGTATTTATCAGAGGATTCAAAAAGCTCAGGGCAAATAATGTGTAATGAAAAGAGAACAAAATATATATAAAAAAAAATATTCACTGAGGGTAGAAGAACTGGTATCTGCAAAAACAACTGTGTGAGTCAGTGTTTGTCCTAAAAGTACGTCATATGCAGCCAAAATAGTCGACTTCTGTGTGAAATAGATCTATGAAAACAGAAACTAAAGATGTTTTGCCATAATTTTAATGTATTGTTGCTTTGCAAATACCCAACTAGAGCTGCCACCACAGTTATTGTCATCGTTGATGAATTTGTTGATTGTTTAGTCCAAAACATGTCAGCATGTGGTTACAGGAACTATATTTATTTTGTCTGATGAAAATCTTTTAGATCTGTTTTTTTTTTTTACTTTGCCTGGAAAATGGTCCAATAATATTGAACGAGACATTAAATCAACACAAAGGTGTTTTGACTTGTGCAAAATGGCTTTGATGGGTCTCATGTAAGTTTAAAAGAAAAAGATGAAGAGGCTGTTTAGCAGAATTTCATTATTAAGATCAGTAATATAAACCCAAACACATTTTAATTTTTTTCATTCATTCAGAGCCTTTTGACTTCGGAGGCATCCAAAAGCCTTTGTTTTGAAAGAACAGTCTTCTCTAACAAACAAGTTTTGTCAGCCAAACAACACACAACTGCTTCTGTATTTCTTTGCCTTCTGGAAACTCGTCTTGTGACTTTGTTACCCCTACGGGTTTCCTCGAAATAGAGAAGCGATTAGATCAAATGCATCCACGGCTGATGTAATCACACGTTTACATCACCACTCTGATCTCATTCTGATCGATGCAGTTATACGAGGTTTTTCTAATCTGATTAGAGTGTTATTCTCATTATTCCTGGTGCATCAGGGTCCATGTGAACACTATCGCTGTTTGATGGTATAGAAGAAGAAGAAATCCCATTTAAGATAAATATGAAATTAAACATGATTGTAAATTATTCAGACTGATTGTCACTTTTCAAAGTAGTTTACAGGGTTCCTGCAGGGTCTTAAATGTACTAATCTGAATTTAATACCTTAAAAAGTTTTACATTTGATACATTAGGTCTTAAGTTAGGGTGCTAAAAGAAATATTTGGAAATGCTAAATATTAAGCTCTGTGTTATTGGAGGACATGACAAGACTTCATTACTTTTGTGACATATTTCAATATTTATTTTATTGTCATGTAAAAAAATCAGTGTTGATGAAGTTACCGTATTTAGTACCTAGCCTTTAAGTGACAAAAAAGAAGACACATAACGTGAAAAGAACATGTATGTTAGAACATTAGACCAACATCAGTGCTGGTCCAGACACCTGTTCACATCCACGTTAACCCTTTGAACGTCAGTACTTAAATTAGTACCATTACTACATGTACCAAACAAAGCAGGTACACTCACTGTCCATACAGAAGTGGGCCTTACAGACCAAAATAGTCACTTTCCTAAGAAAAGGTTAATGCTTATAGCTGCATATAGTACAATTCATTTTTGCAAAGCCTGTTTTTTTTTTCTTTTTTTTCCTGGCATTGCAGTTTTTGTTTTCATTAACCTTGGTTTTTACCGCTGTCATCAGGATTTGTGTTCTGTTGATTCGATCTGTTTTTGTACTGAAAATGCAGTCAACTATGGTGTGTTGCAATAAACTCCAAATTAGGAAAAAAAATCTAAAAAATGGAAAACGCATAAAACTAGGGATTACTGTACTTTTGCTTTTAATTGAAAAAAAGTAAGATAACATGATATTTTAAAGCTCTGTTTGGAAGCTTCAACTGATTTGTTTTCCCCCTCCATCCGTCTTCTTAAAATGCATCTGTTCCTGCCAAATGGACCAATAACTTATTCCAAAAAACTAGGACTGGAGCATTTTCAGACTAGTAACAGCAGGTGATGATAAACTATGATTTTGGTACAATAGGCTACTCCTCCAGGAGCAGAGCTGGTCCCGAAAACACCAATTTATTCCACAAATCTATTGGAAAATCATTGAAAGATTGATGATAAAAAGAAAAGAAGGAATTTGATTTTGGGATGTCAGCCTCTGCAGTGCATCACGTTATTTCACAGATTTAATGCAAATCCAAGTCTAAAATTGTAAGTCTAAAAAGGCTCAAGTATAAGCTTTTTGTGCAGTCGGGCAAAGTTTTAATCTTTCAATTCCATCTTATATTTTTCTTCTTTTTTTGACATTATGATCAAATTCACTTTAACACACAATAGTCCCATTGGAAAAAAAAATATAAAAACCCTTCTGGTAGCAGATCTTGTGGTAGAGTAAGATCACAAATATGGTAAATGTTCTCCCTCTGAGATATATGCCGACCGAGCACTTTTTTTTTTTTACTGCAGTTATATTTAGATATTGAGAGAGTTCAAATGATATTAAAAGTTCATCAAAGATATTTCTTTTGTTTGAATTGCTATGAAACACCGTCAGCAGAGAATAGCTCCAGTGTTGCCAAGGGAAAGAACATTGCAGGGCCAAGTCTTAAAAGGTACTCTCACTTTGAGAGTGAATCAAGAAGTAGTTTCAGCCTGATTTCCTGTGTGCATGTGCAGTGGCCATTCAGTTCAGTTCCATCGATTTCTCAAGGGAATCCACAAGCTTATATACATATATTGCAACAGCTCACCGCTTTGTAGAGCCTCTTACACCCTAAGATCAGAAATATGTTTACCTGATTTTAATCGCTGCACATCCAACACCTCAGTTCATGCCAACTGTGTTGTTTGATTTGGAAACAGATTGCACCTTTCATCAGGCCCGTCTTTGTCTTCTCTTCCTCCCCTGTGTATGGATCTCAATCCTTGTAGGCTCTCTCCAGCAGCGTAAGCTCCAGCAAGCTCTTCCCCAGCAGCACCTCTCCCCACGAGACCTCCTTTGGGGAGGAGGTGGAGGTTCACAGCCTGCTCGTGGTGGATCAGCACACCTTTGAAGGTGAGGCAGCCGCATGTACATTTCCATCTGATTTCACAGGGCTGCTGCTTTCATATCAGCTATCTGATGGTTAAATAATGGGCTCGGGTTGGAGAATAACGACCAGTAGAATCAGGTCAGTGCACAGAGAAATCTGCACATCCCGTTCCTGATGCTCATTCTTCAGGTCTTTGTCTGGTTTTGGTGTATCTGATTTTAGAAAAACTAAATGGATGAACTTACAGGCTGTATGTTTTCTGCAATCTTTCCCTTGCTTTAATTAATCAGATTCAGAATGAGTAATTAATCCCAGGGGACGTTAATGCGTCTTACAGGCACTCCATTCAAGGAAACAGATTATCAATTCAGCAGAAAAGAAAATGTATCAATATGTACATATAAAAAGTTCTATATTCAGACACACACGTACATACAGAATATAGACACAAACTTAGAATAACAGTATGTAGAATATGTACTAGACTGTATGTTATTAATACGATAAATAAATAAATATATATATATATATATATATAAATTGTGCCAAAACCTTGCTCTGTAGTTGTAATTATGCGGTTATAAGGTGGAGTTGAACAGTTTGAAGGCCACAGGCACGAGTGATTTCCTGCGTGGTTCAGGGATGTAAACTTCCTATTTTTGTTTCTATATTTTCAACTTGTCTCTGGTGTTTTCAAAAATGAGCTATAATATACGCTTTGTTGTTGTTGTTACTAAATGCTTAAAACACACACACAGGCTTGTGCGGCAGACTGTAAATGTCAGGGGATGTACGCGCACTTTGGGGTTTCATGCATGTACTGTATTTCACCATATCCATGGTGAAGCCAACTGAATGTGGCAGCTTTTTGCAGTTTTCTACTTTGCAATGCAGATTTCGCTGCGTCAAGCCTTCCTTTCAGAAATCGCTACCACACCCGCATACATTAGGGGGTGTCATATGTTAATTATATGTAAATCAGGGACTTTAGCATAGTTTATCCATTGCTAGACTTCACTTTGCAAAGCACAAAAAAACCCTAAACTCTAAAAACAGATGGATGTAAAATGTTTGTCAGTCATACGTGGCGATGTCTTTGTGCAGCAGTGCATGGCCTGAGCACAAACAGTTATGGACACTTTGTTATATATTCTTCTGTTTTTTAATCATGAGACTGACATTAAGACTAGTTGAAGGGAACGTGATGGTGCAGTAATAAATTGTATGATAATCAGCCTTACAAATTCCTTTGTGGAAAAGGCACTCTTGTGAAACACAAGATGGTGTTAGAATATACTTCAATATATTTCACAAGTTACCCCAAAACTGTACATATCACATGCAAATACTTTAGAATGATCTTTTAGTAAAACAGCTCACCAGCCAGTAATAAATCTGGTGTTGAATTGCTCTTTCGAAACAGTTTATATACTTTGACTAGTGGACAAATGTAGTTCTCCTCGCAGCCCAGGGTATCATAAAACACCAGCACCATTTAACTAAGGTATGTATGGGCCATTAAAAATTCATACACATCTGTACAACTGGCCAGAGATGTATCTGTTTATTAGAATCACAGTACTTGTTCTGTATAATAAAACTGCAGCTGGAGTTGTGACCTTGATCTCTTGTCAGAAACTATGACGTTTGATTTTTTATTTTTTTTTATAGATAAAAACACTTAACTGTGAAATTCCAAGTGACGTGAGAATTTAGATTATTGCAAACTATAGCTTATTAAAGCTGCAGGACACAAAATGTCCAAATTGGAGAATACACCTGTTCCTCCTGCATCTCTTAAGGACAGATGAACCTGCATTTGTGTGGAAGAGGGAAGATACTTTAACATGACAGAATCTGACACGCTTAAGTTCGAAAACACAGGTGAAGGAGCATTGACACTTCACGGCTGCTCCTCGAGGACAGACAGAAATACAGACGTAACAAACACAGAGGACAAACAGAGCGCTGCATCTGTGTACATACGAGTCTCTAATGTAAAGCGTGAGTGGGCCTTGATAAATAATCTGTGACTCCTCAAACATCTGCAACCAGTGTGGGTCAAAGTCTTGCTTCCTCTCAGACTACGTGAATTATAACCTATTGATAACAAATTTTTTTCCAGTGAATACTATCAAACACTGTTGCGTTAATTGAAGCACATGCATAGTGGTTAACTGTAACTTTCAGTTCTGATTTTTTTTTCTGTGCTAAAGCTGTTGAGTTTTATTTATATATAGCCAAATCGCAAAACATATTAACTCTAAAACCACAAAATATGAAATACCGCAGAGGATAAACTTGACAAAATTCCCATTGGGTTGCATTTCCTAGCTCAAATTCACTGTCCAAATTACATAGGTGCTTGCCATTAGTTTTTTTTAATTGGACATTGTCTTTCTGATTTACGTACTCCTTTACCAACACTTGACTACAGTGCCCTCTTCAGCTGATGTAAAATAAACAGCTGCTGTGTCAGATGAAGTCTTAATTCATGCATAATTGTCTGCATGTCTTGTTATCATGTGTGATCAATTGCCAATAGGGAACATTTTCCACTTTATTTAATCACCTCGGCTCACTCAGACCAGGTTAACCCTGCGTGCAAAGCATGAATAATGAGTAAAAAAGTGGTTGTGACAGTGAAAGATGTTTTTCCTCACCGGCTGCAGTAAAATTAACAGAGTGAAGGGGATAAATAATGAATCTGTGGAGTCCTGTGAGGAGATCTAATTAGGAACTACAGTACCAGTGTTGATGCGCTACGTAGATGAAGGGTTACAGAAGGATAAAGTCACGTTTGGTATTTTACACAAGCCTGTACTCGGGTTAATTGGTTTGAGCTTGAAAAGCAGCATTTATCACCGTAGAGGAACACAAGAAATCAGATGTTCATACAAGTTTTTAATACAGACCCCTTTTCAGTAAGTATGCTATGTTTTTTTTTCCTATATCTGAAAAACTCAATACATGGAGATAAAAAAAAAAATAATAAAAATAAAATCTACTTATCCAACTATCTGACTAACTTGTCTGAACATCTCATTCCTTGTGTTCCTCTGTTGATAATTGCCTCTTTTGAAATTTTAAAAATGCCAAAATTGATTAACTGCTTCTCTCAAACCTACCTACTGCACATAGTGCTGTACCAGTATTTAACGAGTAATGCCTAATTATCATTTTGTTATTAACCCGTTTTCACCCCGCCGTGCCCTCGGTGACAGCTGGTGCTCCACAACATTAGCAGTGCAGGGCAAGCTCATACATCAGCACAGCAGGAGCAGTCGGAAATGTATCTGCAAGGCCAAACTTTGGATGCATCAGTCAGCTGAAATGTGCTTGTGCATGTCATAAGTCCCTCTGATTTTATTGTTCATTGTGCTCTGCCAGCGCGTTCAATGTTTTCACTATTTAGTTCTAATGGAATCAGTCCAGTGTAGCACAGCGCTGTGTCACAAAGTCAAAGCCACAGTGCTTGGCTTGTTTTTAGGTGTCACTGGGAAACAAAAGATTTGGCTCTCACAGCTTTAAGGATGTTCTGTGTTGTTGTTGATAATGGACCAAGTCGCTGTCATCAAAATGTTGATTTGTCAAACAGACACAAAAATAGCTTGTTTGATCTGACTTTCAATGTTTAACTTTATTCCCATTCTAAATCTAACTCCACCAACCGCTAGCCTCTGAATAATGTCCTGGTGTTGATGCGAGACGGGAGGACATTAGGGACATCGATATGACAGAGAATAAAATGACACCGTGACAGGGTTACTTTGAGTTTTTGGCCCAACTAAATATAAGTTTCCATTTACATGTATGCTATATTTAGAAGATTTTCACTCCATTTTGTCAGTATCCTACAGTCTTTCTCCACTGGGAACCCAAACCCTCACGCAGGTGTAGAATCAGGTGATAGAACAGCCTGAGTTTAACCCACTGGAAAATGAAGGAAGTTAGAATCTGAATGACAGGCAGGTGACCTGATCCAGTACTAACAGCATGACTCCACATTATGAACAGGATGTGAAGGATCAAAACCATTTTCAAATAGCAAGCGGCGAGTTGTTTATGTGCATTATTACCAGACTTGATGCTTCTCATTACAGTTGTGTCACATGATCCTGCTCACAAACACTTTTTAATGTTCAGTGTCGCTTTTAACGTCTTGACCGGTCAAAGATTATTTCTGAATATTTCACTTGCAAACTTGCAGCTCTGTCAGATTTCTCTGGAAGAGAAAACCAAGGTGCATTGAGAGATTAGTACTCAATCTGTGAGTTTAAACTCTTTAAAACTGAAGTAGGGTGATGTTTTGATGTTTTACTTTGGGCTTTGGCAAAGAGGATCGCGACCAGGTTTTTCTGTCTGACCATTTGTTTTTCTTGCTTTATCAAAGTAGAGATGTCTGGTGAATGCTTGCAGTGAGCTTTCATAACTGTATAAAAAAATGCACGACCTTGTCCTTGTTTATAATGCCCTCCCTGTCTGTTTCCTTTCAGTCCTCCATGCCCATCAGTTCCTCCCCAGTGAATATGCTCTCAGTATGGTGTCATGCCGGCTGGGAAAAGACCCATCAGTTTACTTCATCGTCGGCACCGCCATGGTGTATCCAGAGGAGGCGGAGCCTAAACAGGGCCGCATCATCGTCTTCCACTACACTGACGGTCAGCCAGCCTCACCACCTCCTCCTCGTTCAGCTTCCTTATCCACCGACGCTTGTGTTGTACCCTTTATCGTGCACGTGCTTTCATTTTCTACTCCTGACACACCGTCCTATGTTTTGTTTTTTTGAGGGGTTTTTTTTTGTCTTCTCCCCACTCCCTCCTACAGACACTCTTTACTACCATGCTCTTGTTTCCTTTCTCACTTAATCATTTTCTCATCACTTCTTATCAGGCTTTCCTCTGCTACTAGCAATCCTCCTCATTTCCTTTCAGCCTCCAATCCTCTGAAGGTGGACAGTTTGCCTTTTATTTCACCTCTGAGATTTCCATTCCAGCCTCATCCTTATCTACCTCACCTTTTGTTTTTTTTTTCTTTTTAAACATACTTTCCATCTGTCTCGCAGTTCTTGAGTAGTACAATAATTTACTTTGAAATCACTCTGTAGTAGTTTGAAATCCAGCTGAACTGCGAATGTGTTGCTCCTGCAGGTAAACTGCAAACAGTGGCTGAGAAGGAGGTGAAAGGAGCTGTTTATTCCATGGTGGAGTTCAATGGTAAACTGCTGGCCAGCATCAACAGCACGGTAAGTGGCACTTGGTTTGGGTGATATTTTTAGAACGCATACAACACCCACTTTTTTTCCTCATGGGTTACTAGACAGCAGTGTGTTCATGCACTTATTTCTCTAAAAACACTGACATGTAAAAGGATGGTGTGTGTGAAGAGTGAAAGGTTGACTGTATGACTGAATTCTTATTGATAATGTTACATGTTTTAAAATATTGATTCAACACAGCACTTAAGATCTGGGCACAGACACTTTCAAAAATATTTTTCTATAAAACCACCTTTCATTGAAAACATGTCATAATTTTAAAAATAGTCATGACAAGTAGTAAAAAAAAAAGTGTTTCACAATATTGATAAGTTGGAGGATTGTTTGTAAAAAATCTGGCAATATAATACATATGATTATAGTGTAGCATAACATCTTATCTGAAGCCTGAGTGTCATACAAAGGGTCTGTGGGCCAAAAACCAACCACCAAAGAGACCATTCTGGCCCGGAGGATGACATTGTTATATCCCAAAAATTACACTAAATATATTAACAGTCAAGGATGTCAAGCTTATTTTAGTTCAGATTCCACAAACAGATCAGTCTGATCTCCAGTGTGTTGAATCACAAAAGTCATAGAATAACAACCTATAAACAATGACAGCTCGAAACATATGTCTTCTTGAAAAAGTCAAATCACATAATGAAAATGTTTACTTTTACAAAGGACCCTTTTGCAAAAAATGTGAATAACCTGAATACCCACAAACAACCTGGAGTTTCTTAACCAAAGTAAATGCAATTTTAATAATGTTCTGCATGTTAATAAATGTTTTGTGCGTTTGATAATCCACTGTAAACTGAGCTACAATACACATGTAAATAATAAAATGAACCACACTAATTTTCTGAAGAAACTTCACATTGTTCATAGTTGATCAAGTAATTCACATCTTTT
>JAPTHA010000018.1:13113845-13127890 GCA_029814585.1 Gymnapogon annona | reverse complement strand
TCTATCTATCTATCTATCTATCTATCTATCTATCTATCTATCTATCTATCTATCTATCTATCTATCTAGCTATCTAGATATCTATCTATCTATCTAAAACTTAATGTATCTTGACCTGTGAGGAGGTATTTTATATAAGTTGACTTGTTAAATGGCTTTAGAGTTAATTTTGAATAGACGGACATGTTCACGACACAAAGGAGAAACTAAAATGCTTAGGATTCAAGCAGATTGTGACAGGGAAAACAGATCTGTAGTTTTGGCACTTTATAGAAATGGAGTTTGGAGTCATTTGACAGTCAACACCACAGCCTCGGTCACCTTGAGCTCACATCTTACATCGGTTTGGACGATCATCCAGGCGTTGGTTAGACCCACGTTTCCTTCTGTGCCAAAGAGTTGCAGACCTTTCTTCAGATCCCTCTGAGCGTAATGATCAATCTGCAAAACACGGAACAAAACAGACAAAGAAAAATACCATTAGGCTGCAGTGTGGATGCAGATGCTGATTCATATTTTCATTAGTTTCATAAAAAAACCTCTTAATGGTCTGAGTTTCATACAAGTAAATTGCAGGGTCGTCTGTGATGAGAGAGCCAACTGCTGCAAAATACAACACGCCGTTCTGGTATTAATTTTACTGCAATTTTGTCTTCATTTGACAGTGTAATGGTGGACAGCTGGTAGAGAAAATGTTGTAATTTATAAAACTTTTTTTTCGCCTCACTAGTACAGAAATCAGCAAAAACAATCAACATGTCATCATGACAGGAAGAAGCGCACATTTTCACAAATACAAATTTATGGTATAAAAATAGAAGAACCAAAGAAGGTCCAAAATGGCTTAAGTAACAATTTGTGAAGGAGATTCTTCTCAAGGAAATAGTCTTTATTTTTCACAGAACATAGTTTGTATTAATAAAACCCATTTCTATTCTCTCTCCCCAGACCTTTACAGTGATTTAGCAGTAGTTCCATGATGATAATGATGGCTTTTCCCTTCCAGGGTCGCCTCAGTGAATCCAATTCGCAAATTTAATTTGGCAGGAGTTTTTATGTCGGATGCCCTTCCTGACAAAACCCACTGGATGCTCATGGTGGGAATTGAACCTCAGCCCAGTGCCTTACCAACTGAGCTATCCAAGATTCTTATTATTTAGACTCACCAGTAAAAATAGATAGAAGGCCTTAATATTTATTGACTATTGTATATAATAATACCATAAACAGATCATAAATATAACTTTGATTTGAGACATCTACAAACTAACCCACATTGTATAGAGACATGAATAGTTGTATCAGATGGTGAAACAGTAAAGGTGAGACAGTTTCATCAGTTAATGTCAGTGTCAGTACGCTTTATTTCTTTCCAAAGTCTGTCTACACTGAACTAAGCAAACAGGTAAGAGCTCCTCATTGGACGATTATTGTAATGACTAATATATTTCACTTTAACTGAGTTTTGGTGATTTTTGTTTTTTTTTTTTTGGGGGGGGGGGGGGGGTGTTGGTTGGGCAGAATTTCTTCTTCTCATTTCTTAACTTTCAGCAGTTTGATTGAAGCACAAAGACAGGACTGAAGACCGGGCTCTGAATGAAGCCAGTGTAGAATTTAAAATGTGTAACATGTCTTCGCCGTTGACTCATGTACAATATTTGTGTTATTTGCTCGTTCATTTTTGAGGTATGATGGAATGTATTCTGTTGGGTCTCAGTAACCTTGACCTTTGGCCGCTAAAGTCAAATAATTTCAGTTCACACACAGACGTAGATGTAGCAGGATGAACAGACGACCCCGAAACAAAGTCCAACTGCAGTCTGGAGTCATGTTAGACATGATGATAGAGTTAATACACTGTAGGGGAGAGAGGAAGCTGAGCGTACAGGGATTGAATCCGATCGGCTTTGACTGAACCAACAAAGTGCAGGCAACACTGCAGCTGGTCAATAAACAAACACTGCAGATCTAAACAAACAAGATAAACTCATTTAACAAAACGAGGATTTCCAATGAGCTTCAATTGAAACTGTAGATATATACCAAATGATAAATAACTGGAATTAAAAAACATCAGGCTTTCTGGTGCTTTATACTAAGCACAAACACCAATCCTGCAGCTCATCCTTGTTTACACATTTCGATGGTCAATGGCGTCACATGTCAATTGCATTGATTTCCACTGACCTTGCTCGCCTCGACAAGGTCTGGAGCCTTTTAGTCTGTAAAGCCCTTCAGACAACACACACCCTATAGAAAATCTATTGTTCTTCTGAGCATCATTACAGCTCCTAAACAAACACTCATGAGGGTTGCATGCATACATATAAAGATAATTAGACGTGCTTATTAAGCACAGTGAAAAAAAGATGTAGCTGACAAATCTTCATAATGGGAAAAAACAAACAAAACACTGTAGTCGGTCAAATACACATAAGCCTGAGGTAACGCTTATAAAAATCTGGTTTAAATAAGACTAGGATGGATTTTTTGAAACTGAAATGTCGAAGAACAGTTATTCCACCTGATCGCTGAAGGCTTTAGCTCCTGTGATACTTTTGGAGTTCCAGGAATCACTGGTAAGCCTCTGTTTTGACAGCGTGGTGCTCTAAATGGATTATATATTATAATATTATGTACATATAATGATGAGTTCTTTCAGCTTTTTCCCTTCTGGGGTCGTCCACAGTGAATCCAATTCGTATATTTGTTTTGGCTGGAGTTTTTACGTCGGATGCCCTTCTTGACACAACTGAGCTTTAATAGGCACAATGAGACACACGCCCCCTTGTGGCGACAGTAGGGAGTAACGTGAAGGGTCTTGCCCACACTGGACGCTCATCCTGGGAATCGAACCCGGGTCCCTTATGCACCAGCCTTATCAACCGAGTTATCCAGCCCCAATATTATTTACATGCAATATATTTTGTGTATATAAAGCTTTGTCTGGTCAAACTAGTGTAGAAACAAACTCCTTGTCTGAAGCAGTTAGAAGATCTCTGGTGACTTTGAGCAGTCGTGTTTGTGCACTACGATGTTCCCTAAAACCTGAGTGGAAACTCTCTAATAGACTGTTGGCTTAAAGGAAATCAGATAATGACAGTCTCTTATTTTCTCCAGAACCTTAGATCTGCTTGTTAGATTTGATATGTGTTAGTTAAAAACTGCAGGGTCAAGGCTGGGCTTTTCAAGAAGATGTTTGATTACAGCTACTTTAAAGGGCTGTGGTACATAAGCTCTTGATAATGACAGGGTAATGATATCAAGGAGGAAACAGTTAACTAAAGGCAAACAGACAGACTATTGAAGTTAGCTGTATGGGAGAAAAGCAATCCATTGAACCAAATGGTTCAATACTCGTTTCTGTAGTTTCGGGGTCTGAGGGATTTAAAGGTGGACAAGGATTTGTAGAGGGTAGGAGACCATTCATTTGATTTCTGAGTAGCAAAATGTTATTGGTGAAGTTTATATAATAGTTGTTATGGGGGACTGATGGAATACTGGGCTCATATATGCTGTGGTTCAGTCTGGATACAGGACTGAACACAAACCTGTGATTCTTCTTATTTTCTCTATTAATAATGAATAATAAGCTGCTCCAGAAGAACAAAGTGCTTTATTTAGACTGTTCTGTCAGGCTGAATGGTGTTCTTCTAGTTGAAAGCCACTTTCTGTCCAGTTTTCAGGGCAAAAGAGTTTAATGGACGATTAGGAGAATTAAATCAGGGAGCCACTTATCTCGTTTTCTGATCTTTTTTTTTTTTTTTTTTGTTGAACGATTAGATCTAATGTTTTTTGCAGGGCATCTGCTGTATTATCAACAAACTCATCAACTTGAGATGGGCTAAAATTAAATAGATTCTGCTGTGTAATTCAGATGCGGGATTAAATGAAGTGATTTAAAGATTAGTTGGGCATTTAAAATAGACTTTAGCTAAGTAGGAGCATTTTTGGCTGCCCTTTCATACATTTTCAGTGACATGGTCCATCCATTGTGTCTGAATTGTAGATCATATGCAAAGTTAAAATCAATCCATTTGAATGATTTGTTTCCCTCTTGTGTGAATGCTGCAGATTATCACTGTCCCATTTCCATCAACGGGCAATATACACTGGAGATGGTCAGTGTGGAAGCCTCCGGTGATTCCACATGTCTCTTGACGGAGACTATTCAACAAGCGGTGACAGATATCCTGTCAACACTGACACATTGCACACATGTTTTCACAAACCAGTGGAGCGGCGTCTGAAGCAGGTCTGCTTATACGCTGTCGTTTAAGGTGGGCTACCTCTCGCTGTTCATCAAATGTGATAGTGTCTGTGTCAGGTGGCAGATGGAAATGGAAAATGGCTGCAGGTGGAGACTTTATTATATATTTCTCCAAGGTCAGTCACACTTCAATGCCCAAGTTGATAACTTAAGTATTTTGTTAAATTTACCGGCTGTGAGGATAAATGTCCCACAAGCTTTAAACTGAATCGTGTACTTTGTCGAACCAATTCATCCAGTATATTCATCTGGCTGTAATTGATTTAACATTTATATTAACAGTATCCACTCAGGTCCTTTACTACTTCTATTCCAGAGAAAATGTTGCTGTGGCACGACACAAGGCCTTTTCGTATTATAGGATGTCTGTGCCAGTGTGGTCAGAGTATAATAGATCCCACAATGCTCAGATAATACTCATATCCTCGCACACACAAAAATCCCATAGAAGTCGAAACTACAGATAAGCACTCCGACAGTTTGACAGCACCTTATCCACCAGGAACACAACATAGTTTTGCACGGCACACGGCGCTATTTCTACATCATTTTTGACATTTCTACACTCATGGCTTGTCTTCTTTTGGTTACTTTCACTTAACGTCCTGTTTGTTCATCAATCCAACACAGGCTCGCTTATATGACACTTCCACATCTGCCTCCCCTTTGACACGTCACTTCTTACTTCTTGCTAATGAATCGCTAAACTTGGAGACTGTTTAAGATTTTATTGCACAACAGCTTTATTTAACCATGTATCAAATTAATTGAAATAAATGACCACCGGACTGGGACCTACTCACAGTCAATTGAAAACTGCTTCAACAGCTCAGTAAAATGTACTCAGTTGCATACAGTGTACTAATGTTTGCTCAGGGTGGTTCTGGGTGATTATCACGGTTATCGTTTGTACTCCCCTGCAAAAAGGCATAATATTGGAGTATAAAGGTTATGTTTTGAACACGATAGTTACATTAAGGGCTGTGTGAGTCGTCACACTGGGAAAACAGAGCTCAGGTTAGTACTGTCTCTGCCTTACCTGACTGCACCTTCACCAACACTCAACCCCGAGAGCTTTGTTTAGGTCTGAATGAGCTGCTCACCGTGGATCAACGCTGGAGTATGCACTTCTTTTACAAGAATCCCTGTTGATATTGCAGGTTTAAATGCATGTATTACGAGTAAAAATGCTCCCACAGCTTTGCGAGGGGCACAGTGGGACAGAACAGTTGGATATGCCGGAAAGAAAACAAAAGAGCCAAGAAGTCGGACAGGTTGCTGGGAACGAGAACTGTTTAAGGCACAAAAAGGAAGTGGGTTGTAGCATTGTAGTGTGTCATGTGGTATCAAAAACTATCAGCGCTATCATGTGTGTACTTGGGTTTTCTGCAATATTTCTGAAACATTGCAAAGTTTTAATGTATTAATATTGTGTTTTGGTGTGTTATGGTCATGTTATCCAACATTTTCTTTTGTGCTGCGAGTTGGTTGTTCATCTATTTCTACACTAACAGCGGATGGAAGAGAGCCTTTGAAAAACAAGAACTGTCACAGAAAAGCTACCCGAGTCGCCTACACACAGATCAGTGTACAGCCTATTATTTCTAATGTAGTCAACGAAGGACACTTTCTCACCTACGAGTCTCACATATCCAGATCTATCGCCACACTTCATTAGCTTTGTGCCAGTTCCCTATATAGGCCTGGCTCCATCCCATCAGTCAACTTGTTAGTGGAGCTATTGGGCAGCACTGAGGGTGCTGCAACAGTGCATGTACAAAAGTAAAGTGAAGTGTTGGATGAGAGATACTTATGAGAAAACATGTAGTGGTATTAAAATCTCAAAATCTCTGTAAAAGAAAATTTTCTGTAACGTGTATCTAGGTGTAGTTAGAGCTCAGGGGTTATTGTTTTTTAAAACATAATGTTTACATAAAAGAAAGGACAGAAGGGAAATATTCATCCAGATTCTGCTGGATACATACATTTGCTTCATTTGCTTCAGTTTGACCCAAGTGGAATCCACATCCACATGCGCAAACCAAAGGAAAAGATCAACCTGAACCATGGTTTGGTTTATTTGCAGATGCAGATTCATGTCCCTCTCAATGTTGAAGACTTGGTTAAAACCGTCCTTGTTGATGAAGCTTATAGTTAGGATGGCTCAAGCTGCTCTTCGTTCTGTTTCTAGAGTTTCAATTGATGTGAGACTCATCCTGAAACGCTGACCTCCCCTCTGCTTCTCCTCCTCTCTGACCTCTCCTCCCCTACTCCTCCTCTCTGACCTCCCCTCTGCTCCTCCTCTCTGACCTCTCCTCTCCTCCTTCTCCACTCTGACCTCCTATTTCCTACTCCTCTCTGACCTCCCCTCTGCTCCTCCTCCTCTCTGACCTCTCCTCTGCTCCTTCTCCTCTCTGACCTCCTATTTCCTACTTATCCTCTCTGACCTCCCCTCTGCTCCTCCACCTCTCTGACCTCCCCTCTACTCCTCCTCTCTGACCTCCCTTCTGCTCCTTCTCCTCTCTGACGTCCCCTCTGCCCCTTCTCCTCTCTGACCTCCCCTCTGCTCCTTCTCCTCTGACCTCTCCTCCTTCTCTCTCACCTCCTCTCTCCCCCTCTCTGACCTCTCCTCCTTCTCTCTGACCTCCTCTCTCCCCCTCTCTGACCTCCACTCTCCTCCTCCTCTCTGACCTGCCCTCTGCTCCTCCTCTTCTCTGACCTCCCCCTGCTCCTCTTCTCTGACCTTCTTTCTCCTAATCTTCTTCTTGATTCACTCTCTAACAAATACCTGTTACTAACGTGTCTTTTCCTCTCTGTGTTTCATGTCTCACAGGTTTTCCCTGGATCATCTCTGGACCTGCTACTGTGGTCCTGCTCCTTCCGTCTTCATCATCATCTCTCCTTTGTGCATAGAATTCTCACAGTGTTTATTATATAGTTAAATAGATGGTAGGTGTTTCTATTAATTGTACTAACAGTTGTAGTAGTCGCACATCCATTGTTAATACTTGTATTTGTGGTACGAGTACTCACAGTTACGGTCATTTGTTCTTGTTATTAATTATGCTACCCCCAGCTGTTCTACTTTGTGATTCAGTTTGCTTTGCCTCCATAACTTTTATTAATTAGTATGCAATCAAATATTAATGTGTTTATTCCTTGTAATTTTTTAACTGATGTAAAGCACTTTGGGCTATAATTCTTGTATGAAAAGAGCTATACAAATAAAGTTTATTATTATTATTATTCGTATTATTATGTCTCCCTACAATTCTCCATTCCCCACTCTGTGTCATGAGTTGTTTTCTGTCAAGTTATGTTCATGTATTACCTGTGATTTTATTTTGATGAATTTCCTGTCTATGCCTCTCCTAGTGTGTCTCCGGCTTCACCCCAGATTCCCTACCCTCCTGCGTCTAATCAGTTAATCATTCCCAATGGTTGTCACCTGTGTTTCTCCCTGTTTAAACCCCACTCCTCCGGTCTCTTGTTGTCAGACCGTAGTATGTCCAACCCTTGTTGCAGCTCTGTCTTGCCTGTCTCTTGTTCCCCACGTGTGTAAGTATTGGTTAGTTTAGTGATTTTATATTTTCTAGTCTGGTTTTCTGGTAGTATTATAGATCTATATTCTGAATAGCTTAAGAGCGTATTTATGTTTGTTAGTGTTTGCTTTCTAAATGACATTTTCCTCGCAAGAGTGATTTTGTGTTGAGTTTTGTGATTATTATTTTCCCGTTGTGGGTGTTTGATTTAATATTTAAATATTGATATTCCCATGTTTTTGAAGCGGCGCTTTTTGTTATTTCTGAAATAGAACCTTTGAATTGATAAACCTAAGTGTTGTATGTTCCGTGAGAACGAAAAAATAAAATACTTTATTTTGAAAATTAATTACCTGCTTTTGGGTCGTTTGTCTGAGTGGTACCGTAACAATCTGTCTCTCTTTCTCTTGCTTTAAAGAATAAATGTATAAAATAAAAAAAAAACAAAGAAAAGTTGATTTGGTCCTTTAGGTTATGGAAACACCCTTGAGCTGAATGACTTTCAGGAGATTCATTTTAATTGAACCACAAAGTCTTCAGAGAGGACTTGTTTATTTTAAATGAAACTTATTTGTGGAAAACATTTTTTAAAAGCTTCATTAAACTTGTATATGATAAAATGCCACAAAATAATGAGCCTGTCACATATCTATTGGACACAAAGGGGCACAGTGTCAAATCGAGTTCTGTCCTATTCCCAGAGATTAATGCAACTCTAATAATTTCACATTTTGGAGATTCCAAAGTTGAAACACAATGCCAATGTTTTTTTTTTTCACCTAAATTTTTGGTGTTTTTCCATTTGTCAATATCTTTGCGTCTGTAGTGCCTGTTAGCGTTCTGTGTTTAATTAAGACCATAAACAAAAACATGACAAGGAACTAACAAGCAGAAAGAAAGAGTTGTGTTCACTGAACAGATCAGAAATGTTATTACTCTATGGGTTTCTCACCAAATGATTCCCCTCAAAACAGTTTGAATTATTCATTGAAAAAAATCTTGTTTAATGTGCTAAATATTCAAGTTTTTCTGCCTATTTACAGTCCTGTGTAAAAGTCAGAATCCAACATTCTGTTTGTTGTTGGATAAAGGCTCTAATATCCACAAAAAGATAATTGTCTGTGTATTCACATGGAATCTGGACATATGTGAAGTATAAACAGCTGGGAAAATAATTAATGGAAAAAAATAGTTTTTTCAAACCAATGTTTTGAGTGCGTTTTTCAGATAAGATAAGATAAAATGTTTTAAACCAGGTTTCATTCACCTTATGTCAGGTGTTTCTGTTTGTGCTTGTTATCAAGGGGTCAGAGGTCACACTAAATAATGATCTTTACAACATAGTGAGTTCAGTTTTTTGTACATCTTTTAAGACCAGTCATGTTTTTCCTGCATTCTTAGTGTATCCAAAGAAAAGGGAACAAGACATTAATATGTGTTTTTACATTTGCCCTGCAAAAACAACAGAGCTTAAGGTGGGGAAGGGTTTTGCACAGGACTAAGCCTTACTTTACGCACAGTACATTAAACAACACTTTTACTGTGTAATGTCACAGCCAGTCACATAAATCACTGGAAATTAGGTGTAAACATTAATAATTAATCCTTCAAACAGATTTGAATGAAAGCAAACTCTAATTTAAATTAAAATGATCAGAAATGATATAAATATTAAATGGTGCATGACACCACTTCCCAAACATAAGAAAACATACAAACTATAACATGGAATCAAAAATTCAGTGTCGGAAGTCCTTACGTTCAATTCGAGTGGACTGGATAATGCATTGAGTCCTCTGAAATTGAGCAAATATGAAAAAAAGAGAACTAAAATGGAAAATAGTTCTTATTCAAAACTAAGTAGGTCATTAATATAGAGTGACTCCTGTGAAAGTGCAGCGAGCAGACTGTGCATAAGCCGCGGCTCTACTTTGAGCTCAGTATTGATGTTGTCCTCGGGACTTGAGTCGCCCTTTAACTACAGCGGGCGAGTCAAAGATGGGCCATCAATTATTTATATCGCAGGGATACAAGGAGAGATAGGAGGTCTATATGGAGAGACCACAGAGGAATGAGGAGAAACGAGGAAGGGAGACTGAAAACCAAGAATATAGAGAATTGAGAAGAGAAGAGGCGGGTATGTACGAAAAGAGATGAGGAACAGAGGAGGAGAAAACAGAGGGAAGAGCAAACATTGCAGCTTCTAAAGGGAATAATATGGAAATGCAAACCCACCACAGGTCAGAATATGTGGGAATGAGGCAACCGGACAATATGTAAAGAAAACACTGACAGTAACGGCAGCCAGAAATCCACCGTGTGAATATGTTTGAAGAAATACAAGACAGGGATTTCAGATGAGAGGAAATAATGACAGGAAAAATGAGCTCCATTTACCTGCTCCCTCCATTACTTGTGCCATAAATGCGGGAGGAGGACGGCGCCTCGACACAGTAAAGCAGATGAAGGCATTAAAAAAGAGGAAGGATGTGTGATCGTATTCCCTGTGGGTTTCCTCTGTACATAGCCTTTTACTATAACACCGAGCTGCATTAACCGTGCCCTCCTTCATCTCCTCTGATGATTTTACTAGGTCGAGAAAAGGATTTTTTTTTTTAACATTACTGTTTCATAGCTTAAATTTCTACTGCAGAGTCTGAAATTCATCACCGCGATGATGCCAGGGGCTTCACGCCCAGAGATCAGCCCAAATCAATGGTGTATTAAATGGCTGATTTAAAAAATAATCTGCAAGTCATTTTCAATTTGTGCAGAAATAGTCAAAGTAAATCTGGTGTAGTCCACATGCAACGTACCATGCAAGGTAAGTTAAAAATAATGCAAAGACCATTAATTGATGTTAAATAAAAATAAGGAAAGAAAAAATGGAAGGAGTTTGCATACCTCTGGGAACCATATATGCACATTATAGAAGCTGGAAAGTAGACCTCATCTATAAAAATACGGGATCATTTTGTGTTCACATTTCATTATGTATTTTGTTTTAACATACTGTATTTCATTATATAAAATTTGTGCAAGTTTAATGTGTGTATGTATGTGAGTGTGTGTGTCTGAATGTTGACGGATGTGTGACCTATGTTATTGTGGTCCAATAGTTCATTGAAGTTGTTTTGTTTTTGTTTTTTTTTGTTTTTTTGTTTTTTTTTGTCATGTAATAAAAAACAAAAGCAAATAAAAATATTGGGAAAAAAAAAATAAGGAAAGAAATAAAAACTACCAAAACAATGAACCTTGTCTCCCTTTCACATTCATTTTCTCTTTTATTACATCATTTTTCACTTTCCATTTTGTGTTGATTTCTTCAACAATGTCTGTGGATCGTTGAGTGTTCTGGTCTTTAGTGGGTTTTTGATTTCCTCGTGCTGTAGTGAGTTTAGGATTTCAATACTACATTGAACTTCTTTAAAATGAAAGTAATCAGTCTGTTTTAAAAATGGATATGGTCTAAAGTAAGAGCAGAAGTAGACGCTGGAAATTGGGTACAATAAGCCAATAATTTGTCCTCCCCACCTCTACACTGTCACTGCTGTTACCTATTCCTCTCCAGTTTTTCTCAATGTCCACCGGGCGTCCACACTCCTTACCTATTAAAAGGTCCACTCTTATTGGCCGAGCCTGCTTTCCTTCCATCGAGATTACATTTCTCAGACTCTGACCCAATTTCGACCAAAATCAGGGATTTTCAGGGCCATTTATTTTGAGTGCTGATGTATTATATTCTAGTCTGACTCTATTCCCCCCCCAGCTTGGGATATGAACTTAAAGTCTGCAGGTGTTGCAAAGAATTTCAAGAAGCAGTTATAGGGAATGTCACCCTTCTGAAGAATTCACGTTGCCTCGGGAAAGATCAGCCACCACTTCTGAACTTAGACAACTCTATACTAAACTGCTGTAGAAACTTGAGAACTTAGCCTTAAAATTCCTAATGCGGGATGGGAAAAAGTGTGGCACTGTTACTTTGATAATAAATGGAACATCGAGTCCCACAGTTACTATTTCAAGCCTTGTGTCTGTGACTTCTAATTCTGTCCTGCAGCAAGGCAATAACATACGTAAATTATTAAAATGCATGGCAGTACCCTTTAAGAGACTAATCTCAGTCCTTAGCCGGGGCAAACCAATTACAATCCCAACTCCTTTCCATCCTCTGCTTCTAATCAAGTCCTGATTAACACTTGGCAAACCATGTGAGCAGAGGATCGATGCCTCAGACGGGGAAGGATGAGCAGAATGGGTGCGGCGTGGGGATGATACTGGAGCATCCTTAATTAAGGTTGTAGTGAGGCAGCTGAAGATGTGAGCTTTCATTATTCCATAGATTCACTCAACACACTTGCCCTTTTGTCACTTATTTTCTTCTTTCAGATTTGACAGAGATGCGTCACTGAACATCAGAGAGGTTAAAACATAGACTTTCTGACTTTCTCAAACAGCCGTGAAACAGTCTGCATGCAGCTTTTGACAACAATTACTGTTTTTCGTCCTGAAGCGTTCTGATGCTGACATGCAATTTTCTGAGCTTTTATTACATTTTATCCCCCCCTCCCACTCATTGTACTTAAAGTAAGCCAACTCCCACAGGGAGGATCATTATGCAAATGTGTAATTTCCACAGTGCTACTGTTTGCTGTCAGGATATGACCACATTAGTAAACGTGGATCACTGTTACAAGGAGAAGTTGGACTGGAAGACACAGCAGTGAGGGGGCTTTTGAATATGACAGGACTGGTACACAACGTGGCAGCAGGTGGCAAAACAGAAAAGGAAGGAGAGTACAGAGATTAAGAGCGCTGTCATAATCAAAGTGAAGCTCGGAAAAGACTTTAAGAAAAGTAACAAAGAGCAAGTGTAGCTTTCAGGCATCATGGAGTTTTTTTTCTGTCTCTAAACAATGTGAAAATAATGATAAAACACACTCCCAGTGGAAGTGTCCAAGATGAGATCAAAGGCAGCTTCAGACTTGACCGTACTGACATTACTCTCTGGTACGATTACAAAGTTTATAAATCACACCTTATTTTTGCCCATTTTTGATAAGCTATTTGACATCAAAACTCACAAAACAGAACAGATACAAAACTGTACATTAATGTAATTTTAAATGTTTCTTGGTTTGGTTTGTATTGACTTTATCAGAGCTGAAGATGAGTTTTGTCCAAACCCAGTCAGTACATCTATTATACACATACAACAAGGCCTCAGATGAGTTATACCGCCCCACTTAAAAGAACAGCTATTTAAACATAGACATAAACGTCATTTTAGTAAAGATGTCTCTGAAATAAGAAAATAATGTGTGACATAATACTGAACAAGTGTGCTGTAGTTGAAGCCAACATCTACTGCACTTATCTTTAGCAAAAGCAAAAACGGTATAATAATTAAATAAATGTTGGAATAAACTCAGTTCCTCCTGTCAATAATCCAAACTACACAAATTGACGTGGCTCAAACCTACAGTGATGAGGATCCAAATGCAGAGTCTTGAGTCCGGATCAAATTTTAACTGTTTATTCAGGAAATAATAAACAGATATATCTAATGGAGCAATGATGGTGATGAAGAGTTTAATCAGTGGTGGACCTTCAAGGCCAGCAAGGTCTTCTCTGCTGGCCTAAAAATAATCAGGAATATATATTTTTTAATATATATTTGTTTCCATAAATATGTATTAAAGTATTCCCCATGAACTATACTCTTCATTTCATAGCTTTCCTAAGTTGGTTGTTCAGCTTCCAGCCGCAGGTGGAGATTTGGAGGGCGGGGTTTATGTTATCTATCTATTTTATGTTTATGTATCTAAATGCATCATATGTAGAGCCATGGATCAGAATTCCGGTTTTAAGGTATTTGAGGTGGGTTAAGTCGGGTAGGGCATGTCCAGGTGCACTGCAGGTCCAGGTCTGAAATGCACGGGCCACCACTGAGTTTAATGGAGATAATCCGGTAACGGTGTCGTTAAGTCTGAGTCTGACAGGTGGGAAAGCCGGGGCAGAGGTACTGAAGGGGCTAGCGGGTGCGGGATCCAAACCGGTCCAGAGTCTAGAGCAGGGGTGTCAAACTCATTTCACTCAGGGTCCACATTCAAGTGCACTTGATCTGAAGTGGGCTGAACCAGTAAAATAATACCATAATATTCATTCATTCATTCATTCATTCTCCAAGCCGCTGAATCCTTTGCAGGGTCACGGGGGTTGCTGGAGCCTAT
>JAPTHA010000018.1:13075997-13088086 GCA_029814585.1 Gymnapogon annona | reverse complement strand
TAGATAGATAGATAGATAGATAGATAGATAGATAGATAGATAGATAGATAGATAGATAGATAGATAGATAGATGCACTGATCCATCGATCAATTCTTTTCAGTCTCTTCATCTACTTTGACTGTCCAAACCAGCAGAAATATAATTGTTGGCATTTTTACTCATAAAAAGGTATTTGATGACCATAAAAATAAAACATTTATAAATGTAAAAAAAAAATCCCTAATGGAACTGAAAAGGTGTCAAGCACATTTCAGAAGTAGAGTTGGTGTTGTGAAGACATCACAGTTGCGTGCCCCATATATTTCCCGGGTTTGTATTTGACAGTAGATGTGATTGCTGCTGGTTCACAGGTCTGGCAGCGAGCAGGGCTGTCATCTGCCCCCAACGTCTTTTTGGCAGAATCTGCATGAATGAGTCACTAAGTGTGGAAAGGCTGAAAGTCTCAGTGACAATCCTGAAAGGCGGGAGTCCGACAGATAACAAACCAAAGGCAGCGTGCGACTCACAGAACCGACCCATTTGTATTGTTGTGGCAGAGCGTGTTGTCTGGGCATTATGTGCCGTTTTGAAAAGATATCAGGTACTTTCAAATTTTAGATGAATGGAATGTAATTCATTGTAGATTAAGAAAATGCATCCGTTTTGACTGAAGAAATACTTTAACAAGTCACTGGAAGTCGAATTAAAACACAACCGAGTGAAGAAGCAATACTCCTTTACCCCACACAATGTAAAATAAGGAAAAAGAGAAAAATAGGAAACACTTAGAGCAGGCGGAGACTGGAAACTACATAAGTCAAGTTTGAATCTTGTGATATGTCTTGACCTGCCATTGATTCTTAAAAAATCATTTCCCTCTGCAGCGTTGACAGTCTGAGGGGTCAAATATGCAGCTACACTGGTGGAAACTGAGATTTGCACTTCTGTTCCATGTTCCCAGGGCCTCATCCTGCCATCCTTGCAATAGACTTACTGATATGCTCACTGATATGTTCCATTAAGGCTGCAGTAAGACAAGCTTGGCTATTAACACACTGGATTCTTAATTCATGGCACCTTTTGTGCTGTGGTTGTGGATTAATAAAAACCTAGTGGCTGGGCGACGTTAGTCTTCACTGATCAGCCTTCATTCTTTCAATCCTGTGCTATCACCTACAAGGAAGGAAGAATTAGTAGCTGAATATTGTTGCAGTTTATTTAACTGTTTGGGTGGCATAAGGCAGCGTGGCAACGCCATATTTAATAGTTCCCCTTCACAGTAAGAGCCATGATGTGGTGTGTAAGAAGTGGAGTGTTTTATTTTGGTGGGAATGAGGGGACTTTCGGTTCCGGGGAGGGTGTGTTTTCATTAACTTGTCTGTTTTGGAGTGTGTGTTTCTTCCCGTCCAGGTAACGGGACGCACATCCTCACCGGTTGCCCATCATCTCATCAAGGATGCTATTTAAGGAACAACTGAGGCTGGCTTCAGTGTGAAAGTGTTGATCGTCCTACACGCGGTACTTTACTTAGTGCTCGAGGTTGGTGTGCTCGAGACATTTCTGTGATCGCGTGTGGTAACGTACCCGGTGACTAACCTTTGTGTTTCTTTTGTGTGTTTCCTCCAGTGTCTCCATTGCAGCCCACTACCCTCCGCCCATCTGCAGCGTCATCTTTTGTTCATTCCTTTTTATCATCATTTTTTGTATATACACCACCGTTTGTGGAATAAATTCTTTGTTTTTTTTTTTTCTCTGAACTCTTCCGTGTCTGGGTCCACCTCTACATGCATAACACATGAAGGTCCAGGTTCTACTAACTGGAACCTTTCTGTGTTCACTTTATAGGTCCTCTCCACATCCATACATCTAAAGTGACATCCTGTCCTCAAGATAAGACTTGAATCATTTCAGGGTAGGACCAGAGACGCCTACCCTGTTCTCTAACCTCTGTAACCAGAACACATGACGTCAAACACAGCGCTCAGATCCAGCAGGACTAAGACTTTATCTGTGTCAGTGTTCAGCATTGATGTCATTTGTCACCTTGATAAGAGCAGTCACTTCGGTGCTGTGATGCAGCCTGAAAACTGATTGTAAGTCGTCAAAGCAGTTGTTGAGTAGAAGAATGCCATACAGCTGCTGGGAAACAACTTTGTGAAAGATTTTGCCTTAAAACATCAGGTTTGATACGGGTCAATAGCTGCACGATACTGTGGCATTGAGATGAGTCTTCTTTAGGAGAGGGTTAATGACAGCAGTTTTTAAGGACCTGGGAAATGATACAGGTGCAAACTGAACAAGTGAAGTGGTAACAAACTGCTCAGTGCAGGATTTAGAACTCTAATGGAGGAGACAGGGCTGAACTCAAACAAGAAATGGTGTTATGGACTGCGTTGTCAGTGACAAATGTGAAGGGTGGAGGTAATGTCGGTGGTGGTCTTATAAAATGCTGGGTAGGTGGAGCCATCTTTATTCCAGTCTTCAACAAGTTTCAAGGTGGTCAGGAAAACCCACCGGTGAAGGAGGAGAAGAAAGGGACAGTGATGAGGTAGCAGAAGCTGTGGATGCAGCAGGGGGGGTGGGGTCACAGTACTGGGGTGGGGGCTCCTGCATAGACGCTGGTATTGAAGAAGCTCCTGAAGTGGTGGGTGCAGCAGGTGGGGCACTGGGCTCAGTTCAGGGGCTCGTGCTGATGAAGCTGCAGTAGATGAATCCTTTGCGGGTCTTCAACTGCCAACGCAGAAGTACTTCTCATGTCTTTCTTCTCTCTGTTTGGCTCATTGTATTCCATCCAGGGCCATTCTGACGCCTCAGAGCGTGGAGGATGTTGTCCAACAACCGTCTGACTCATACTCTGGTCTGATGTCGACCCTTTCTCTTAAATTGATCATCCCATTGTCAAAACAGGTTAAAGTTATCAATGAAATGTATCCCTCTCACAGATCTTGGATAAACATGTGTTCAGCTTCAGGAACGGGCTGGATTTCTTTATCACTTGTGACTTGTTGAAGAAAGTCCACACAATCTGCCTATTTCTACAGATTTACATGCCATTACAGAGCGGGTTGCCGTCTGTGTTCATTATCAGAACAAATACATATTCTGTAGCTGAAGGAAAAAGTTACAAAGCAGAAAAGGAGAAAATCTGTTAGAAAAGTTTTTTTGTTTAGAATGGGTGTCCAACTGTGTACATTCTACGATGGCGTGTTTCTACGCACCACCCACCAATCCCACCATCCAATTAGTCTGTTTAACCTTTAAAAATTTAAAATTATTCAGCTTTCAACTTTTAAATGAATGTTTGACTCCATTTAACCTTTCCCAAGTGATTTATTAACATTTATTATAATATTATACTCTACATTTTGCATTTTTTTAAAAGTAAAGATCTGGTATTTTTCTAGACTTAAATAACTGATCATGTAGATGTTCATAAAAGTTCAAAGGTCATTACATCAAAGCAGAGAAAAGTTGAGTTTATTGGTGAATCAATGTTGCAGAATGTGAGCGTGACACTGAAAAATAAAGAAATGAAAGTATTTTACCTGAATTATATATATTTAGTTATTGGTGGATGAGGAGATTATAAATGCTTTAGATCGGTAGATGTTTCTGGTCTCCAGAGGGACTTTGAGGGTTAAACTGTCAGGGTTCCCCATCTCTCCACTGCTGGTGCCAGTTCTTTAACCCCCTCCATCATCCCAGCGTTCATCTGTAACTTCCAGAATGGAATGTCTTCATTTGTCACTCCTCAATACCTGCACTCATCTGTGAGCGATGAGCCAGGAAACTCAACTACTTTAATAGAACATCTCCAAACTTTTCTGAACTTTACATGACTTTAAAGCTAGGATTGTGTAAAAGGAACAACTATAGCAGTTTATTTTATGTGGATTTACGGAACAATGTGAATGGCATTCTTTTTACAAACATTTTTACCCCTTCACTGCGTAAACACGACGCCTCAGAGTAAAGAATAAAACCCATATTTCCAGGCGTCTGTAAGGTCACTTAACTGCCTGCTGTAACAGCTCCTCCTGTTCCTGCCTTCTTTCCAGGAGAGGGATTATTTATCTCAAACAAAATGGAGTATTTGGGTTCTTTTGTTCTTTTTATAACCATGTACCAAAGCCTCCAGTTCTACCCATAGATAAAGAGCGGAATCTTGTGAGGAACACCTGAATGCAACACAAACAATTGGAAGACTTGGTCCTACACTATTTAATATTTACATTAATAACATCGCCCAAGCTGCAGGCATAATTTCTAATTTACCCCTTTATGCCGATGACACCATAATTTACTCTTCCTGTACCTCCCTGTCTATTGCGTTGTCCACACTGCAGGCCAGTCTTAACAAGATCCAACGTGCATTTTCCAGACTCAAACTAGTTTTGAATACAAAACTAAATGTATGATCTTTAATTGTAAACAATCAGAGGCTCAGCCTCCCTTTCAAATCTCCTTGTTGGATGGCTCTGAGATTGATTTTATTGATACTAATAAATACCTTGATATCTGGCTTGACAATAAGCTAACTTTTGAATCTCACATGAACTATTGTTACAAAGGTCAAGTCCCGCCTTGGTTTCCTCTTCCACAATAAATCCTCCTTTGCTCATTCTACAATACAACTGCTGGTCATAACGTCAATACTTCCCGTAATAGTCTATGGTTACGTTGTCTACAGGTGCAGCTTCAATTCCCTCCTCCACAAACTGGCTATTGAATGGATTGTTGAGGTAAGGCCACGCTGCTGGCCGGGCAAACAGCTCTTAAATAGCTGTGTAATCACTAGCTCAGCCACAGCCTAGCATCATGGCCCAGGCATCAGTCATCTTCAAACAGCATGCACATTGAGGGGGAGGGCGTGGACTAGCCACAGCATGGGAAGATCGTAGCAGACCATGACAGTTTTGATGCAACTTGATATATCCGTCTGAATCACCCATTAATGTAAATGTGAGAGTGAATGGTTGTTCACTCCCTTCAGACATTGATTGCTGTGATATTCACCCCTCACCATAACCAAGAAGCTCAAAGTGGACAAATTGATGACGACAAGCAGACAGAACAGTTGTTGTCTCAGGTATTGCCATCAAGTAATGGCTGAAAATTAGACTCTCTTCTGTGTTTGCACTCATCTCTTTGCTCATATCACTATCTAATAAAAGAAGTCCCCACACACACCCCACCTCCAACCCACCGGTGGTCTTTTCCACTTTGATTGTGAGTCTTTTAAAGCACAATCACACCAGAGAGCAAAGGGACATCATTAAGTATGAGAAACGAATACTCACAGACATTTGGAAAACAAACACACCCATCCCCTGCAGTTCTCTGGATATTTGCTCATTAATCTGCCCTTAATAAGAAATGTGCCTCTTCTTCTTCAGACCAATGGCAACAGCCACACTCAATGGGACCGTTTGGTGGCATAGGACTACACTTTACTTCTATAAAATACTTGACACACGCTATTACCTTGGCTCCAACGACTACAAACTGCTGCACCTAGTGGTTTACTGCAGGTAAATGGGTGTCTGAAATGAGCTAAAAAAAATGATATTCCGTCTGTGAAGTGTGAGGAATGGCTAATAAGAAATAACTTCGGGCTAATAACATACAGAAGTATTAAGCAGCTGCTTCCTCTACGAAATGTAATTCATCTCTAAGCAGCGATGCAACTTCAGAGCCGATTTCCCAAAGAAATCGAATAATAATAATAACATAATTTAAGCTTTGTCTAGTAGGAAACATTTAAGACAGAAAGTTTAATTGAGATATAACAAAAAAAAGGCATCGTTAGTTCCAAATCAGTTTGTCTAATATGACTGTAATGACTGTAATTATATATGTGACAGACTCAGCAGGCTCGCAAAATACACGTCCATCTGCTTGTGTGCTTTAATTGTAGTAGACTGATCTTAAAGCAAAGTTTGTAAATTGGGACGTGCCTTCAGCCTGAGTCATTTCTTGCTAGAGGCGAATGAAGCAAATGCTTACAGCCCCCCTATCTGCCAGGGGGCCCCACAGCTGCATCCTTAGCTGAGGAAAATTCAAAGGTCCCATCTTTATCTGTAGCTATCGTGTGTGCTTATTACATCCCTTATATCTTAAAAAAAATATCTGAGAATATAAATAAATTAAACTGCAATAATTAGCTGTGGCTGCTGTTTTTTGTGGTATCACTGACTCATATTCATTGGGCTGCGCTGTTGCATAGTTAGTTATGCAAATTATTTTACTTATTAAACTGTTTTAAATGATTAATACCCCAATGCTGTTTAATACTTTGTGCCATGAAGCAAAATTCTTTAATGTTGTTCTTGACACATCCATTGAATCCTTAAAGGAACAGTAGCTGAAGTGAGAGCCAGAGGTAGGTTTCTGGGTTAAATAGGGAACACACCCCTTAGTATACCCTTTGAGGCAAATTGTGAACTGATGACGATTCAGCAAAATCTGCGGCTTAATTAATGCAAAATCCATTTCTGGGCTCACTGTGTTTGCTAAACCATCGTTAACTTGCTATTTGCAACTATATGTGATCGAACAAGCTGTTTCCGATACAATTGTCCATGAGAACAATCTTATGAAAGCAGACTGTTTGCTTTGGCTCCAAAAGTATTTTGTATTTAATTTATAAATGTATTATAAAACACAATGTGTTTTGATGTGATTGGAAGTATTTATAACATTGGCTCCGCCCCATTGAACCCCCACCTGTCTCCGAACCCACCACTCTCCTGATCCACACTAAGATATTATCAAAATTGGGTTAAAATGATTTTCTTTATCCAAATATACATATGTCAAAGGAAATGCATTGCATACTTCTCTCTTCCCCAAATGGATGAATCTGTCAGTATTATGATAAGAATGAAGAATTATTCTATTCACACATATATCTTCGTCTGTGTCTCGCTGGATGTCTACAGATGACGTGAGGAATTCTGTACCGACGACTTTATGAACACAACTCTGAATGGTTACTGTTGGCCGTAACCACAACAACAACAGCACAAAAAGAATAAATGGAAAAACTGAACTCTGTTCCGTTCCTCATCCGCTCATTCACTCACTCACCACACTCATTATGCATGACACACACACGCGCACACACACACGCGCAAACACACAAGGATTCACTGCTCTCGTTCATTCATTCATTCCTCTCTCAAAGCCATACCCACTCTGTCCTCTGTTGTACTTTGTCCTCTATATTTACAAGTCGATGCAGTGAGTAAAAATCGGATCACTGCTCACAGAGTAAATTCATTTTTGTCAGTACAAAATGTCCAAGGGAAATAGCTGATGCCATCAAATACATTAGCAAACTTCTGTCAAAAATCTCATTTTTCAGATATGCACAGTATATCAAAGGAAAAACATAAATAAAGTGAAATAAAACTACAAGAATGTATCCTTATTGTCATGCAGACCTCTGAGTTCCATGTTAAAATTACCCCTGGAACACAGAACTTGCAGACTTTTAACCAGCCAACCCACAACCAGGATAATGCATTCTCCGCTGTGCTGCTGTCGACGAACTAATGAGCTAGTGCTGAAACCAGCCCCAGATTTTGAGCGCAGCTCAATTACCAAACACTGGATAATCAGGAACTCTGCAACCTCTGCGTCCACAAAATACATAGGGAGGAACTGTGTCTCTAACTCTGGGTTGTCCTGAGACTGGACTGCACTGCCTGAGCAGAGAGGAGCGTGTCAAAGCTGAAGCTCATCCAGATCTACCTGAGGTCATCCATGGGACAGGACACACCTTTTTTTTCTTTTCAGATTTTTATTCACTGGTTTTGATCTGTTTCTCCACACTTTCATCAAACACTTGTTGAGGAAGTTAATCTTCCTTAAACACAAACTCTTGGAGTAGCTTAATAAACTCTTAGGCAGCCTTCAGATAGGAACTTTAGATTGGAACTAGCACCCTCCCCGTGGCTGACCACCCAATGAATCTTGAACCGATCAAACCAAACACAGCTGACGTTCACTCCAACACCAGCAGAATGTTTATCTATGATCAAGGGTACCACCTGCATTGACATCACACGTTTTCTTCTCACCACTAGCATCCTAGCTTTCTTTCTCCATGTTGAAAAGGGAGTGTGTAGCGAGCTCCTCTCCTCTCGTTTTGCCTCGCCTAGTCTTGATGCTTCTTGGCCAGATGACATCAGAGGAACGCGTTGGAGGAATTTTACTTGCAACCCAACTTTTTGCCTAGAAAAGTCCATAGATTAGCCACTTTGTTTTATAGGGTGCAGTATGAGAAAAAAAGTACTAGCATATAGGGGAAAACACAGTACTGTGATTACGCTGATGAGTGAGACTCGTGTTAAATAAATATTTGTTGTGTTAGGTTTTTTTTCATTATTGCACTTTAAATTATATGTTGGTTTGTCAAATTTTCTTATATAATATAATTTTTTTATAACGGCTCAAAATCTTTATTTATTGACGTATAGAGGGTTGGTTTTTTTCCCTACTATTGTAATAGTATATCAGTTTAACTTGCCAGAGAGGCTCAACTTCAGATGTTTTATTTTAACTGTAGCCACTTTTGCTCATGCAGTGTAAAAGGTTGTGGCATGTGAGTAGACCATATAAAGTGTTAGGAATCCCTCTGTCATAGTTTGACAAACTAGGGGCCCCCAAACAGCACCAGGCTTCAGCAACCCCACAAAGCTAGACACGGCCCTGCCTTCAGTATATCTCAGTTAAAATCTCAAATTCAACTTGGACTTGGTTTGTTCTGTTGTGCACTCAGCGTCTCACTGTGATAAATTATTATAAACAAAAACCAAGATCCCATTACAAAAGGACCAAAGCCAGCTCAATATGTTTTTTCCTGAAATGTCATTATTCAAACTGAAATACGTTATTGTGTTATACAGTTTGCAGCAGCGGCTTCCAGCAGGATAACTACAGGGAGAGATTTATTGTAGATCAGAATAGAGGGAAACAGGAGCAGGCTGTAAGCACATTTTGGATGAAACAAAGAGAATTACGGTTTACTAAACAGCTCTCAAACCAAATATGTTCAGATGGCAGATCTGTGAACGTATCTTTTTGTAAAGTGTGTCATTTTGTCTTTCTTCTACACTGTTTAAACTGTTGCATCTTTCTTTATCTTTAAGGATACTTGTACATTCATCCATAAAATCCTTAAGTTGCAGACATAGCAAGAAATCAGGCATCTTCTTATTTGCATCCGATAATAGTTGAGGATCAGAACACCACACAGCTGCCCTGCTGTTACGTGCCTGAGCCTGTGGGAGACAAGCAGTCCTGACAGGTGAAATAGTGTAGGATAAGAATGCCAGTCCATCGCAACGGAGATAAGATTCAGTAAATTGGTCCTTTAAGACCTCTCAATTCCAGCCATGCAGTGCCAGTATCCTGCAGGGTTTTGTTCCATTACAGTTTTTGCTCCACAAGAGTTAATGAGCCACAGCTGGTCTGTATCTAACCGCTGCCTTCAGGGATGAACAAAACCCTGCGGGACACCGGTTCTCAAAGACCACAATACAACTCTATAAGCCCTGTTTGCAACTCCTTTTATTGTACTTGATAGTACAGTCACCTGGGCATTATGTTGTGATATGAATTCCACAGTTAGGAAACCTTTAGCATTTTAAAAAAAGGATTCAGTTTTTATAGCCTACTTAAGTCTAAACACAAATAACAGACACTAACAACATGTGTATACACTCCACAGGCAGAAGACATATATGCGTCGCCATTATTCAGCCACAGCACTGATAATCCTCATTTAACGATCTCCATTTAGACATTTTGCAGGGCTTCAGAATGAGAAACCTAATCAGAGTCAGGGAACAGGAATTGATTCCTCAATGTGCATCCACACAAGAGAAAAGCTACAGCTGTTCTTTGACTACATGGAAACCAGTGCGACGGGTGAGGCACTGACGTCCATCACAGCCTTAAAAATCAATGTATTTCAGCGCCTGACTGCTTGCATGTACAAAAGGAAGCATTAGAGGTGATGGCCTGGGTCTTTTTACGTGGTAGGTGTAATCTCTTTCACAGCCTCTATATCCTGTGGAAATAGGTGGCTGTTAAGAAAGGAGCCGCTCAATATAAGCAACCTATTCCAGTTTACAGCATGGAAATATCACCTTCCCGACTAATGAGGAGACTGAAGAGGTCACAAAACCACACTGGGTCTTCCCTGGCATTGTAAATCAGAGTTAGTCTGGCACCTCTCAGTACATTTTTAGATTTTTTCAAGGATGTTATTAACAGGCAAAGACCAAAATACCTCTGCATGCAACAGGTCAGACCTGCGACCAAACTGTGCAGAAAATATAGGAAAACAGCTTTCACAGGAAAGTACTAAGGTTGAACCAGACTGATGACTTGGATGAATTCTTTCTTCGTTTCAGGCAATGATAAAAAAATGTTGTGATGATTTCAGTCACTATAATTGTAACAGAATCACTGGAAAACATTCTTGACATTTTAAACATCCAATGATAAATACAGCCCAGTCATGAAGAGGGCTGCGGTGACTAATGCTGACTGACCCTGACCAGTTAACTCACCATGATCTTATATCAGAGCCACCATGAATGCAAGCAGGGTATGAACTGTATGAACCACACAAAAGGAATTAAGGTCATAAGTTCTTTATAACAGTGTCTGAATGATATGGTTGCACAGCCTGTTTATGTTCAATAGATTTTGTCTGAGGTAGGATGGTGAAAAAAAAGCCTAAGCATGACATGAATTGCAGACTAATATCAGCTGGGATAGGCTCCAGTGAACCCCGCGACCCTGCAAAGGATAAAGCCGGTTTGGAAGATGAATGAATGAATGAACTACTGTATGTCAGACTTCCCCTAGTAGATATGAGTTCAATTGGATTTACTGTGACTGTAAATCAGTTTCAACAGGAGCTCTGCCAGACTGATCTGATTGGCTGTCAGACAGATATGTCTGGTTCACAGACATATCTGTTACATCCTCTGTGGTCACTCTGTACTCACTGATGCAAACCATAGGCCCTTTTACACGGCACTTCTGTTCTGGGAAGATTTCACAACATCTGTATAGATGAAATGGTGGATCATTTGGTTCCACCTCCAGAGGCCTGAGAAAGAGGGGATTGTGATTCTGGGATACTATGTATACTGTATATATAACAGGAACACCTCCCATTCCACAGCCCACGTGTGATGCTTTGATGACGTATGTATATGCAACCCTGCGCCAGAGGGATTTAAAAATGAACGCATGCTGAAGGACTTGAGCAGTGAAAGATGGGCCGACTCGGGAGAAGTTTGCTACGAAGATGAAGGAGTGATACACAAGTTAAAAGTCACACTCTGCGCTGCACTGCATCACTGCCAATTTGATTCCGGAATGTAGTTCCGCTGTGTAAAAGTCCAGCTGCTCTCATCTGTATGATTGTCTTATCTCTGGAAATGAGACAAAATTGCAAAAGGGTGGGATCGGCATCTCGCCTTTTTTTCTGGGATCTCTGTCTAAAAGTGGCTTCTGGTTTTACATCCAAATGACACATAGCTAATTAATACCAGCAGTGGCCCCAAACTGTCATGTAAATTCAACTTTGAAAGAAGCAGTAATGGATTCATGTAAGGACCGATGTATAAATTGATGTATGGTTAAATATGTATAATATATTTCTGAAGTCTTTCTACATGCATTTTGCGATTAAAGTCCTTTCCATTCCGTCACTGTGCCCCAGGGCTCTGTTTTGGTTCTCTCCCTATTTGTAATATACCTGCTCCCTCTTGAAGATTCTTACCCTGACTTCTTTGATTAAGATTTTCATAGTAGGTCCTCTCGGTTGGACAGTTCAGTTGGTAAGGCGGGTTTGATTCCCGGGATGAGCGTCCAGTGTGGGTCCTTGGGCAAGACCTTCATGCTGCCGCCTACAACTGTAGCCTCAATGTCTCATTGTGCCAGTCCCAAGGCTGGATAAATACAAGGGTTGTGTCAGGGCATCCAATGTAAAAAAAAAAAAAAAAAAATCCATCCATCCATCCATCCTCTACCGCTTATCCGGGGCCGGGTCGCGGGGGCAGCAGTCTAAGCAGGGAGGCC
>JAPTHA010000018.1:13007743-13018882 GCA_029814585.1 Gymnapogon annona | reverse complement strand
TGTGTGTGTGTGTGTGTGTGTGTGTGTGTGTGTGTGTGTGTGTGTGTGTGTGTGTGTGTGTGTGTGTGTGTGTAATGTTGAATGAATTTCTTGGATGAAACAAAAACCAAGCAGCTGGTGATACGAACCACAGCAGCTTCCTTTGGGATGAATAAAGTCCCCACAGTCCCAGAAACTTCATCTTATGGACACACAATTTGCTGATCCTAGGTCAGATCAACTGCAGCATCCACAGATCATAACACTGCCCCCACCGATTGCTGCTGAACCCACTGGGCATGATGGATAATCACTGCAGCAATCATTTATTTGTTTTTAATTTATGCATGTATGTATGTAAGTATATATGTATGTACTGTATGTTTGTATATATATATATGTTTGTATGTATATTAAGGGTACATTCTCACATTACTCTTCTGTTCTGGCTAATTAACACCCTAAACTTACAGCTAAAGCACTTATCAGAGTCAAAGTTTCAGAGCTTCTGTTTATTACTGTATATTACTTTTTCTTTTCCAGACACACGCCTCAGCTGTAGCCGCTCTAAATACAGTGCACATCAAGGCACTCAAATGACTTTGCTGCATTCTGTTGCATTAATCATTTTACTGTGTTATAGCATTTAGCATATGGGTTCATTCAGCTCCCCTCGTGCGCCCACAGTTCCCCAACTTTTGTTCAGATGTGTTCACCTCTACCTTCAAAAAGCCAAACTATAAACTGTTGGTTGTAAACACCAGGTACAAAGCCTAAGGGTGAAGTCGACAGTAACTCCATTCACTTCACACACTTCATTAACCATTAAAGACTCAAACAGGCTACATGTGGAGCATTGTACAAATACTCTGGAACATGTGCAAGAATTAGACTGATGCAAAAACACCTGTGTACACTAAAAAATAACTTCTGTGGGCGCTATTTAACTGTTGCAATATTTTTTTTTAAAAGTACGCACACATTATTTTGCACAGTGTGAAGAAAATTAAAAACTCAGCAGCGAGAACACACTATTATTGCTGCTGTGAATGTCACATTAGCACTAGCGTTAGAAAATGGGAACCAATAAAACCTACGTTGGTCCTGAATGGACGTCCATGATGACAATAAGGAGGAGAACAGGAAAGAGAGGAGGTCCAGTATCATAGAAATATCAGCTTAAAAAGGCTTGAAACTATGTGTCAGTAAATGCTAGAGGTTTTCTGACCCTTAAACCTGGTTGTCTTTCTGCCAGGACATCACGCCTCTACACAAACTCCAGGAGGTTTTGAAAAGGTCTAAATATAACACATCATTTCTGGCCCTGTATGTCCCTTTATCAAATCAACAGCCAAATAAGTGAGACACTTCACTAGTGAAGTGAGTAAAGCTGTTGAAGAGATGGTTGTTCATTGAATTTTATTTGCTTGAAAACATACTCTTATGCTCTTAATCGCCCAATTACACACACGCGGTTCGAGCTGGGAGTATTCATCTTTTTTTTTCAATTAATTGAACTGTTACTTTCTTCCATTCAATTAAACTATGAATTGAAAAGAGAACGAAAGAACAACTAATTCATCCATTGAACAGGTGAGGAAAAATTATGAAAATGACAGACATATTGTCCTTTATTCCTAAACCAGCTGAAACACAAGCACAAAAGCATAAAAGTAAAAGAACACATAAAAATATCTGTATATACATAAGCAAATATGTTAATAGCAACACCAGTCTAAATGGCACACAATGACACAGATGATTTTGGTTTATTCTCTTTAAGATTTGATTATAAAATAAGCTAATCGTGAGTATCTGTGTCAGATTTACAATCATGAACCAGTGAAAAGCAGACAACTGTGACCTGTATGTTAATATGTTTCTTGACATTTCACAGACTCCACTAATTTAATTGTAGAAAAAAAAAAACTCAGTAACTTAATCCATTATGACAGCACATATTAACTAGGAGTCTGGAACCAACGTCCCTGCGTGGCGTTAAGTGTGTTCATGCGTGTGTGTTTGTTTTGGTGATTTCATTCAGCAGCGACCGTCCATGAAACCCCTTCACGCTATTTTCCTCCGTTTCTCCCTCGTTCCCCTAATCGACTTCTCTGACATTTTAATTTCTTGTTTCCTAATTGTCCTGCTCTTTCCTTTTTCACACTCTTACCCCCCAATCAGCCACTTACACCCCCTCCCTCCCTTGTTGCAGTTATTAACCGCCTCGTCGCCACTGTTTCTCCTATATTTTTTCCCAACTTCCCTTTGCAGTCTCGTCTTGTCCTGTCTACTTGCCCTCCCTCTCTCCACTTCCCTTTTCATCTCCTCCAACGTCATTTTTTCCTGATGACATTCAAGCTCCACTGTCACGGGTTAAAACCACAGCCGTGTCCACCGGCCTCTTCAATACTGCAAATCCAAGCGGGTGAGAGGCTTAGGCTCGAGCAGGCTCAGTCAGCCCGACGCTGCCCGGAAGAACAGACATAGAAGGCTGTGTCAAGAATAGGATTAATCAAATAAAAGAAGGTTTCAGAGCTTTGACTGCGCGCATACACGCCCACGCTGCAGCTGCATAGTGGGGAGCCTTCTGCTACTGTATATCCAGTTGGATACGAAGGTAATAAGATGGAAGGGGGTTGCGCTGGGTATTTCAAAAGGCCTCTGCGTCAAATAGAAGAGGGTGGACTGGAAAACTCGGTGATAAAGGAAAAAAAAAACTGATTGTGTTGTACTTTGTGAAATCAAACACAACAAATGCACCAGGGAGGTAGAAACTGGTTCAAGTGAAGGAAGACGAGCGATCAAACACAGCCCAGGTTCTGATCAAGAGTCAGCAATTTGTTGTAAGTTGGAAAACCTTTTCTTCCATGATTAGGTTTTGTTCAGTTTAACTAAAAACCAGCAAAATATTGTCGAACCACCAAGGTAAAGAATGAGTCGATCATTGAAACCATTGGGAAAAAAAAAAACAAACAATCACAACTATAAAACTAACACAAAAAAAACATCAAGTTGTGTTGAAGGCTGAAGGTTGACAGAATGAAATAAAAGGATCTTATGATCTACTTCCTTTCCTGGGATTTTATTCAAGCCACTGGATACTGTCACTGGATAAAGGGTCAACAGGATTCATACAAGCTTGGATGGGTTCTACTTTGTGCTGAGAGCAATTGGATTCAATTTTTAGCTCAGACCTCAAAAATGACCCCTTTGGAGAGAAGCCAAATTGTTTGGTATTAAAGCCACAGGAGCCAAAAACAAGGACAGATACGTCAGAATTTGAAATTATATACCCTCCCTCTACAGCTCTATGGAAAAACCAAGCTGAATGTGGTGAATGATGGGTGATTATAGACCTCCTAATGCAGTCAGTGTGGAATTATCTTAAATTTGAAATATAGTTGTTCAAGGTCCTTCCTACAAACTGGGTCCATCGCTAAAAGCTACTTAATTCTTTTTTTCTTTTTTTTTTTGCTGGCAGTTATCAATTTTATTTGGAAACTCTAAGAAGTAATCTGTCTGTCTTTGCATTTTTAATTTGTGAATAAGATCTCTCGGGAAATAAAATGCTTTGGAGCATGTGAGTTGAACTTTGATTGACAGGTCTGAAAAGCAGCTTGTTCACTTATCAAGTCACACTGTGGGCATTTTGTTCTGCATAATCAAACGCTCTTTTCCTGAAAAACAGCTCAACTGCAGTTGTACTTAACACACTGAAGGGATTTGACTCTTTCACAAAGTCATTAAACTAGCATTTACCATTAAGTGACTTCTGGCCCTTCAAACCTTTTTAAACCCCTGTATTCAAATATTGTGACATCTGGCACCAAAAAAGTAATCTGCCACTGAAATCGTAAGAGGTATTTGCACAGTACATTTCCAAAGACCGACTTAGAACTATAGTTCACCGACTCCAACACAAACTTTGAGTATAAGCAAATCTTACACGTTGACATTTTAAATCTCTCTCAGTGACAGTTGGAATATCGAGGTATATCTATAAATACCTGAACTTAAATTTCTCAAGAAAAGATTTTTACTTTGAGAGAAAGAGAGACTTGTTTGCCAAAAATAAGGCTCTGTTACTTTGTTAAAGTTCGCTTTCCCGCTACACTCTCTTCAGCTGCTGTGCTATTAGTGCAGATTCATGAAAGTCGAGAGGACAATCAGTGTCCAAAGAACTGGTGGGTCTCTTTGCCTCGTTAAATAGCTCCCATGTGATTGCCCAATCACTTTGTCTACTTCAGTAATTATCCAGATTAGGGAGCTGCATTAGTCTCAAGTGATTTTACCAGCTGCAGATAAACCCACCAAATGTCTGCATCTGAAGGCTCAAGCATCAGCCAATTTTACTTTTTATTCGAGTGTGAGTTCTTTCACTTCTTTATAGTGTAATAGCTCTACAGGGGGGCCGCAGACCAGCTGATCGATACTGTTGAATCCAAAATTAGTGTTACCGCTCCTGAGAAGTTCCCATTGTGGAAACATAAACAACGTAGGGTAAAGACGTGACGCAACAGAACACAAGCTCAGACAACAGAGACGTCGGTGAATCGATGTGAAAGGTAGAAAGCTCAACAGAGGAGCCTACATACTGTAAAATAAAACCATGTTGATGGCTGCTCAGTACAAACGGAACACACCCCACCTCTGTCTTCAAAAATTCGCTTAATTCTTCAAGCATTTTGTCTCATTATTCCCTTCTTATTACTCCCCGACCTTGCTTCTTAACCACCTCTTATGACGGCTGAAGATCCTCTCTGTAAGATTTTTTTTTTTCGAAAATGTTTAGAAGCTTAAATAAACAATGTTGCAATCAACGCTGTCTCCTGGGTGTTACACGAATACATTAAAGAACTGCAACACCAAGTGTGTTTTGCTTAAAGATGATGCGACTCACTGCATTCTGCTGTAAACGTAATCTGTACCTTGGCTTTGTTGAATGGAAATACGTTTTGTCACTGAAGCACTCCTGTTGCGTATCACCTTGGCAAGACTGTGGATTTACAACTTTACGATGTTGACATCAGATGGTCGCATTTGCATCTCGACTCTGGTACATGTTGAGTTTCGAGCAATAAAACTGTTTGTTTGTGGTGAGGGCAAAAAAAAAAGTCATAGTTTGGTTTAAAAGTTTAACAAATACACTGAATTACAAATATTGGGTTGATTAAACATGATTTTGAGAAATAGACTCATCACTCATCAAATTCCAAAAAAATAGTGAATGTGATGAGCTCTTCTAAATCACTAGTTTATCCCATTGAACTGCTTAACATCTCAATCTATATACACGTATCCTGAAAAATGCGTTATTTGATTCATTCAACTTGTGAACCCACTGTCTCTTCACTGGGGTCACAGGGATCACTGGAGCCCATCGCAGCTATTTAACGGTTAAGGTGGGAATCACCCTGGATGAGTCTCCAGTTCATCACTGGACTGACACAGAGAGAAACGTCACTGTCACATTCACACGTGGGTGAATTTGATGAAGCAATGGACCTGTCAATGAACCTGTCAATGAACCTGTCAATGGACCTGTCAACGAACCTGTTAATGAACCTGTCTATGGATGGTGGGAGGGGCCAGAGCATCAGGGGAGAATCCACACAAACAACAGGAGAATATACTAACAAACTCAATACAGAAAGGTCTAACCCTAACCCTTTATACAAATTGTTTCTACTTGCTTAATTAAGTTAGATGATGAATTAAGAAGAGATTGTTAAATAGACCATATAAAATACAAAGGAGTGTGGGTATGGTCCCCATACAACTGATTTTCATATCTCAGTAAATGGAGATAGCTGTATCGATGCATCAAATATGCCTGAACCAGCATTAGGGGAATACAATACAATACAATAAAACTTTATTGTCACCATCACAAGAACAATGAAAATCAGTTTAGCAGCTCTGTTCCTTTAGCCGTAAACACTTAAAGTGCAAGACGAACATTTTAGATATAAAATAACTGCAAAAGGACTGTAAACACTGTACAACTATCACAAAGAAATATTTACGCCGTACACAACTACAGGGAAATAGGAATACATAGGCATGTTATTCTGTTATTCGTTTTGATGCAAATTTGTGACAGCTGATGTTGCATGAGGTACTCTATCCAGGTATTTGACATTTACATTCTAGATGAGTGCTAGTGTTCTTGACATACTATGAAGATACTGTGCTAATTTTGCCACAACACTAGTACGTGTCTCCCAATCAGTCCAGACGGGCCTTGATCTAGTGCAGGGGTGCTCACACTTTTTAAGCTTGCCAGTTACTTTCAAAATGGCCAAGTCAAACTACTATACTATTATATACTACTATAAAATTGCCAAATATATATTTATTTATAAATGTATTGACAATTATTTATATGTACATATACGTTAGTGTAATTTGTATTATTTATATGTACACATATGTCAGTGTACTTTGTATAACTGTGTTAACCCATATTGCTCGATGCAACCAAGTACATTTTTTGTCATGACCTTACTCTGATGACTTACACTGAATGGAACCAGTCAGGGAATTTTTCATATAATATTTATAGAATAATAATATATAATATAATGCATCATCACAACAGTATCTGCTGACTGCAGCCTCAACCACACTTCAACATGATCCTCAGTCATGGTGGAACGGTACTGGGACTGACCTATTTCCCACCATAAGGTTCACCAAAAGCCTGTCATTTTCTCAATAATCGACTGTGCGCCTTTTAAAGTGCGTCTTATGTGTGCACGGAGTTCTAAAATCTGTAAAAATGTTGTTGTGCGATTTTAGTAAACGCTCTGCTTGATTGACTGTCGGACTATTTCCCTCCGACACAGCGACATAACAAGAATATTCACAATGTTTTTCTGCGAGACACCAACAGAGAATCAAAAGGAACTGACAACTATTAGACATTTTTTACGTTTCATCTACCGGATGCCGCACCCGGGCGGACCCGACGCCGCGTCCGAGCACTGGTCTATTCACTGCCTTGCTGTTACTGGTGGTTATGCACATAGTTGATTGGTCAGACCGACTGTCAATCAAGTGACAAATTTATTCACTTCACGATGATAGGTTGATGGCTAAATGGTATTGCCATGCAATCTACCACAATACCACAATACGATTGACGTATTGAGCACCCCTGATCTAATGCAAGTCGTGCACTAACTTCAGTGCCTTAGAGTCTCTGTTTTTCCAACATAAACTGTAATTTACATGAGAATGAGAGGAACAGAGAAATATCAGCTTTGCTAAACCTCCACAGTGGTGTGGACAGTGTGCAGTTCGGTTTCGGTTGCTGACATTAAATTATTTTCAGAGCAAGAAGGTGATGTGATTACGAAATTATCAGTCGACTTAAAATACCCATTAGTAGTCCTGATAAAAATAAACCAAAAGGTCCAGCCTGTGTAGTGACTGATCTGAACCCAAACGAGTTCCTCTGCAGATGAAGTTCCAATTATAACATCACTGTCGTCTTGAAGGTCGCCGCGATGGTCGCTTCTGTCATTTACGCTCGGGCAGTTTTCAGATAATATATTTAACAAGACAGATTAAACACAATCAGCTTTCACTTCCATTTCCTCTTAAATTGATAACAATCCATAATTAAACTCACATTTACATTTATCTTGACTTTAGTTTGGCGCCTGACTCAGATCACTCTGCTACGCTGCTGTCTCAGATCAGATGAGAAATCTTGTTGCGTGAACGTCGTCTAATAATTACTGGTCATGAACTTGCTTGTATCCGTGTGAGCGGTGTGCACGTGTTTTAATTTGTTCACACATGGCGAACAAGAAAAAAAAATCTAATTAGGACTAGTGATCTAAGGTTGCTTTATCCACACGGGGCTCTAATCAACATAACAGATGGAGGACTAGTTCATTCAGGCTCTCTTGTTTGTTTGTTTGTAGTATTTCATTTTTTTTTAATCGTTTGAAGTCTAATTAGGATTTCTTTTATTTTGCGTATGAAGGGGGCAATGGTTTTGTTTTTAATGTAATTTCATCTATTTTTATTGCATTTCCTGCAGCAGCCAGTTGCATCTTCTGCATTTAACTCACCCCCACATCTGTTACTCAAATGTGAAACTTGGATCATCACAATTCAGCATCAAATCAAACTCTCCCTTTATAGCAGTTCCAAAAAACATCCTGCGCTTGTGCCGAAAATGTGCAGACAGCACTGATCCAGGCGGAGCACTAAAGGCAGTATGAGAGGGGAGTTGTTGAAGTAAACAACATGCCTGCAACAAACATTTAGCTTTGTCATTTTTGCTTCTCTTCATATTAGAGAAATTGAGCAAATAAGGGCGACTGGTGAACTCTTGTATTTCGTCACCCGTATTGTCCAGCCATTTGGATAAATATGCCCCATTTCCCTTCATAAAGCTGCGTATTTGATGAGGACAGTTGCGTTCAGGCTACGTGTTTATCTTGTCAACGGTTAACAAAGCTGTCTTCGAGGCTGTTCGGCTCCGCGCCACAACTTTAGACTCATTGTGCTCCCACGCAAACGCCGGCCCCAAAGGCTCAGACTTGTCTCAATAAGAGGTGAGGGGAGGTGTAATCAGAATGGATGTCCTTCATTCTTCTTTAAAAGATGGAGGGAAAGGTCTTTGATTCGTACAAAACTCCGCCGAGGATTTCATTGTGTCGACTGTAAAATAGCAGGGGCTGCTCTTGGACATATTCAGGTTTAAACAGCAGCTTTATCACAAGATTGTATGGATAAGAGTTGGTCTTTTTGAAGTCAGTGTTCCTCTGTCTTGCCTAAGTGTAACACTGTGTCCAACACTGAGTTTGTGTGTGTGTGTGTGTGTGTGTGTGTAGAGGATGAGGTTGACAAGTGTCACCTACAGATGGAGGTTGGGTTGGTATTTTCGGACACTGACAAATGCTAGTTCCATTTAATAAATGCTCACACAGCTGCAGTTACCTTAACCTCTGCTCAACACATTCACCAGCAGCCCCTTGAATCCCAGTGAGGGCCTCAGCCGCATCTGAACACATTCTGTTAGTTCCTGGGATACTGTGCTCCTAAGAATGGATTCTTAAGAGATATCTGTGACCTTTGACCTTTTGCCATTTATATCCAATTCTGATCGTCCTTGAATCAAAGCCCCGTGGATGTACGTAATGTGGGACATTTTTTTGCACATTCAGTTGGACCAGTATTGTTATTATAATTCACTCATTCATCTTCCAAACCCGCTTTATCCTTTGCAGGGTGGTGGGGGTCACTGGGGCCTGTCCCAGCTACTCAAGGGCGAAGGCGGGGGGGGCCCAGAACCAGTCACCAGCGTTATTATAATTCATTCATTCATTCATTCATCTTCCAAACCCGCTTTTATTCTAATATTACATCATTATTCTAATATTAGTCATTATTATATTGGTAGCAGTACAGTTGTAATTGTATTGTTTGATATTGAATATAATATAGAATAATATAGTATAGCTGTAATGACGACAGATTACTGAGCTCCAATGCACGGAATTGAAGAGTAACGTATGACATTTATTAACCAAAAGGGAGTTGGGGGTTGGGGAGCAGAGCATTCAGCCGCTCTGCTCCCCAACTCTGGAACTCCTTGAACCAAAGCTCAGAAATACCACTTCTCTCTCTCTCTTTAAATCCAGACTCAAAACCCACTTGTTTAAAACCACTTTCTCTCTGTTACCACAACTGCACTGTCAAATTTTTAATGTCAATTTTTAATGTGTTGTCTGTATTTTACGCTGTCTTATTGCGTGTTTTATACTCTTTTATTTTTGTACGGTGTCCTTGAGCGCCCAGAAAGGCGCCTATAAATAAACTGTATTATTATTAAAAACACATGCAGCATGAACAACAGAATCAATGTACACAAGAGAGAAGAAAACATAAACCAGCAACATGATAACCAAAGAGGAACCAAAGACACAAAACCTGAGAATCGTCAGAGTATAGATCAGAGTTTGTTTGGTACAGATAACATCCAGGTTATTTCACAATGGCAACCAAAAAAAACAATGAGGAATGACATGAACAGAAGAGGAACAAAACAGAACAGATAAGTCCATGCTGCGCAACGTCTACACTGGCCCCTTTATCTCCCACTCATGGCTGATGCAGAGCAGCTGTGCAGTGTGGAACAGGTGGACAGAATAGTCTAATTGGGTCGTCCCTTGAGGGAGAGGGAGTGGCCCAAGCCACTGCAGGGATGAACTGTGACAATAGTATAGTATAGTATAGTATAAAATAGCATTTCTCTCTGTGAATGAAAGCCCAACATGTAAATAGGAAATGAGTTTTACAAAGTATCGTTGAAAATAAATGCAAATTTTCTCAGGATTTTGCTCCAAATGTTTTTTTTTTCCCCTGGAACTGACCAGTATTCAAATGTTCATACCTCAAAAAAAAAAAAAAACAAATGAAGAAAAAAAACCTTTGTGTTTAAAATTTGAAGTTCTGTTGTTTTTTTTTCATGCATTCAATTTTTAAATTCTTTTAACACAACATTTTCAGCGGTCCTTCAACGATCAGTGCTTATGACCATAAAAGCTGGCACTGGCGCGCAACTCACTATAAAACACTGGGACAGCGAAAGAGAAGTAACAGTGTGTAGACGAAACAGACGACAGATCAATCAGAATTGAGTCGCCTAACAACCTGTGTAATCATCAATGTACCTTTAGGGACCATCGAGCACCACGCATTTGTTCGGAACGTGCCGTTTTGTTTCAGTACCCAGTCATGAAGGGAAACTATAGAATCCTATTGTCACGTGCATGTGTCAGCTGCAGCAAGGTCGAGCTGAATCCATTACTTGGCACGTTTCCATCGTGGAGTGGAAACACAGATGGCACAAACCTGATAAATGTGACATCAATATTGAGAAGCTTTCAATCTAATCAAGCCTAGTGGCTCACTCACGTGGGTGATTAGTGAGTAAATACAGCAGGCGTTAGAGAATCAAACAAAATGTCATGCTCAGTAAATCTCGAAAGGTATTTAATTCTGTGTCATTTCCACATGTTTTTCACATGGCAAAAACACATTTGGGGTCATTAACGCATCATCAAGGTGGTTTATGAAGCATGCTGCCCGGGCCCTTAACATGTCATTTCTTTCCTTCACCCACCCCCCCACACC
>JAPTHA010000018.1:12982984-12995144 GCA_029814585.1 Gymnapogon annona | reverse complement strand
CTTCTTGGATTTATATATTTAGTTATTTACTTAAGAAGGTAATTTCATTGATCTTGATTTTCTACATGACAATAAATAATTTTGAAACAATTCACATTAGTAATAAAGTTGAGCACTATCCTCCAAGAATAGACCATGATTAATATTTGGAGTTTTTCTGTTTGTGCCCAATAAAAGTTTAAGACATACTGGTCCTACACAAAAGAAAGGTTTTTCAAAAAAAGGGTAAAATATGACAATATTATATGGTATATTGTAATATTATTTTACCCTGACAAAAAAAAAGACACGTAATGCTGACGTATGCGTTGTTTATACTCATTTTCTTCATTTTAGGTTTTATTTGTTGACAACACAATTTGCTCATCGATGGACAAGACGTTCACTGTAATTTTCCCAAAATAAGTTCCCTGGATGCAGAAGTCGACTCTCTATGCAGAGGGAACGTACGCTCCGGCCATTAGTCGTGTAATGTGAGCACAGTGTGGTTCCTATGTTCACAGTGAATCAGCGTCTTCAGCCAGTTCATCACCAGCGGAGAAGCAACAAAGTAGCGGGGGAGAGAAAAAGAAAAGCTTGTTCAGCTTCTGAATAACTCAACTGCCATTAAACTACACGTTACAGAAATAATGACGTTAATGCAAGAGCCTGACATTCACAGCAACTTAATCAGACCAAAATATACGGCCCGTGTAGCTTAACTCCTCTGCTGTGTCGTCCGTGTGACATTTTAATCCATTTATAGCGGCCTAAAAAAGAGAAATGACCCACCTTTACTAGACGCACCCATCAGGGCGACACGCTGATTTTACACTGCGGTACACATCGCTTTGACGCACTCGGTCCTCAAGTGTCCTTTATGAATATTTAAACATCTCCATGGCTCAAACCTGTCAACTGTCATTACTCAATATTTATTAATTTGAGCGCTCATGGATGTAGCGGCGTCTGAAGTGCGGAGTAGATCTCCCCCTCTACGCGCCATTGCATGGACTTCATAGAGTCTGTGTTAATATTCTTTAGTGGGCTTTTAAGACTCGTCCTTTGTTGCCGTCTAAACACAAGGCCATCTGTGCCATGAGTAGACGGAGTAGCGTCACCGCAGTCAGACTCGACGCAGCGGAGGAAATAATTTGCTGTCAGGATACCGACAGAAGAGCGAGCACAGCCCTCACTTAGCCGCGCTGGGTCCCAGGGCTAATCTGAAACGGTGCTGGACAGCGGTGAGAGCTTTTCTCTATGAGCGGAGTAAACTGAATGAAGGTTTTTCCTTAAACCAGTGATTCAGCAAATAAACATTAACATGCAGAGGACAGCTGCCGTCCCCGGAGAACAGGCCTTCACAGACGGTTCCATCAGTGTGGTCACGGCGGAGGAAAGGATTTATTTAAAGGTGCAGAGGGAAACATTAAGAGGATCCATTTACAGACCAGGGATCTGATGCCCGGAGTTATTGTCTGATAACGAGGCCATCTGTGGAGATGAATTGATTAGAAATGATTGCATCACAATTTTCCTTCATCAAAGCTTTGTTTCCTTCTTTTCACTGGCACTAAACATTGCGTTGATGTGTTTTGCACAGACGCTTATTGTGACGATAAGATCAACACAGACAACATGTCTGTATGTTCACCACTGACAGAACCATCAGTTATAACTTGTACATAAATATCACAAATGTGTTTTTAATGTAATAATAATTTATAAATATGTTCAACATTAAACTGAAGTTTTTTTTTTACCACATTTTTCATTCTGCATATAATGTATTTCTGATTATTTTGAATTTTTAAATATTTTTTATTTCTATCCTGTTTGATAGTGTTTTTATTGAGACCAACGCAATGTGATTTGACTTTATTTTTTACGGTTATAAGTCAGGTGGATCAGTTACTTGGATCCAAACATGTTGAAGACTGTAGATGCCATTTGACTACTTGTTGTTCTTAATATATATACCGTATTTTCCGAACTATAAGTTGCTCCAGAGTACATGTCGCACCAGCCAAAAAATGCCTAATAAATAAGAAAAATATACATATTAGTCGCACTCGAGTATAAGTCTTTTGGGGGGAAATTTATTTGATAAAATCCAACACCAAGAACCGACATTTCATCTTGAAAGGAAATTTAAAATAAAAATAGATGAGAGAACAACAGTCTGAATAGGTGTACGGTATGCTAACATAGCACATTCAGCTAACGTTATATGACGCATAAACAACAAACTGAGAACGTGCCTGGTTTGTTAATGTAACATATTAACAGTTGTTCAGATAACTATAGCATAAAGAACATGCTAACAAGTTTACCAAACCATAAGTGTCAATCAAAATCACTAACTCCAATTAAATCTTCATTCCCTGTGTCACTTCTCAACAACTCTGCTAACTCTGGAGGTGGATGACGCGGCAAGTCCTCTATGTCGCTTTCATCAGACTCGTCAACTGCGTTTTTTTTTAATAATTCCGTTCTTTCTGAATCCCGACGGAATGGTTTCGGATGTCAGTGAAGCCCGTATTTTGTCGATCCATCCAATGACTTCCAGATATGGTGACCAAGTGTCCGCATTGTGCAGATTGCACAGTGTTTTCATCCCTTTCTCCATGTCCCACCGATCAAGACGCTGCCCTTCATTTCAATTGGCAGCATTAATTAATAATCATTTTCAAAAGTTAAAACTCTAAAGGACAGATTCTGTTTTTTGCTTCATTTTAACATGCTTTTTTTCTATATTTATCAAACAGCAAAGATGTGCGACTGCGACCAGATGAACCTGTCAGCATCTTGCTGCCCCATCTTGTTGTCGGTTGCCATAAATTGTGCCAGTCGGGTCCGCTCCTAACACACCGCAAAGCACAGACACACACACACTGCCAAGCACACGTGCACGCGCACACACATACACCACAAAGCAAACACAAACACCTATAGATTTTGGCCGAGATTATGAAAAGTACAGCACAGAAGAGCAGACGCAGCTTCAACACAGACTGTGAACTACATATGACTGGGTGAAGCTGGCGGAAGGCAATTCTAAGAGTTTTGTGTGAAGTTTTCCAGAGTTCTTTTTCCGTTTCACACGGTGGGGAACACCACGTGAAACAATGTGCCGATCGATGGACGTATTGTGTGGGACCTTCTGCAACTGTTGCTGTGAGAGACAAAACTGAGGATTTATTTGAATTTTATTTTTTGTTCCCTCCTGACTGGTTTTGATTTGTATTAATCTTTATTTATGTCATGTTTTTTTTACTTTTTAATGAAGTGCAGTGCGGTTACGAGGACGAATGAATGAATGATCAATATACTGAGACTGAGGAAACAGTCTTTCTGCTGCTCGATGACCATTTTCGACTGCATGTTTCACTACTTGCAGCTTGTAATCTGCGGAATATAATTGTCTTTTCGATGGCATTTTTGCCTAGAGCGCCCTCTTGCTGTTGTCAGTAAAAATAAGGTGAAATGATATACAAGTGGTCCTCGGGTTACGGCGCACTCGACTTACGTCATTTCAACCTTACGTCGCTCGAGTCTACTTTACGGCGCCCGGGTCGGTCTTTACGGCGACCGCCATTTTGTGTCCAGCCGCATACTGTTGCTGTGTAGTGTACGTAGCGTCTGTGTTTGTTTGTTTATTTAATTTTATTTTATTGAATTAATAGAAAGTATAAAACGTGTACAGTATTTGGCTATTTATTCGGATATTTAGGAATTATTTGGGGTGTATTAAAGGGTTAATTTCGATTTACGGTGAAATTCGGGTTACATCGCCGATGTAGGAACGGAACTGACGTAACCTGAGGACCACCTGTAATATGTTAATGATGAGTCCTTTCGGCTCTTTCCCTTCCGTGGTCATGGTCACCACAGCCAATAACTTTGCATATAAGTCGCTTTGGAGTTCAAGTCACACCCCCGGCCAAAATATGAAAAAAATGTGACTTATAGTCTGAAAAATATAGTGTGTGTGTGTATATATATATATATATATATAACTTATTTGTTTTGTGGTTGTTGTTTCAGCTGTTCTTGGAATAAAGGACAAGATCTGAGTGGGACATATAAAGGTATATCTAATCTAATCTAAAATGTTTGTTATGTTGTGATATGTCTTACCCACAATTTTAATCAACTAGAAAAGTGACTGATTAGACAGTTCCAGACTTGATTTTATTATATTATTACTGTGATATTTTTGCGAGCATCACCCGTAGATAGAAACAAGGCACATCCTGAACCTTTGTTTTTTCTCTCCGAGTTGGTGTGATATGGCTTTGACAGCTATAGATTCCACTGGGCTAATGAAGGGACAAAGTGTCCGACAACCGCACAAATACCAACAGAGTAAATGCCAAGAGTGATGGAGAGTGGAAGGGGAAAGGAAACAGGATTTTTCTTGTTTTATTTTTAACTTAATTTCATCATTACCCTGTTTTTCAGTCTGTTGGTTCTAACAAAATAGCCACTTACACATCACAACTGTATAATACTAGTCCTATGTGTACAGTCATTTCACTTTTCACATTTCACAGGCCAGATGCATGACAGGTATTTGAAACTATCTATCACACTTCTCACTATCCTCATGATTGCCTTCACTTCATTATATTCAACATTTGTGTATTTCATAATAAACACAGCGATTACAAACCAAACAGGTCAAAGTCCAATGTTAGTGCTGTTTCATGTCAAAAGTCTCGCATATAATCGGTTGAAACCTTAATTCATGCAAAAAAAAAAAATCTGCCTGTTTCTCACACCATATGTTTTGGACTTTTATTTACAATTTAAAATTATATTCATTTGCTGTGTGAATACACTGAAAACGAATTGAAGGACACAAGTAATGGCCATGACATTACAATAATCAACCAATTATTTTGATTTTTTAAACAATTAAATAAGATACTGTCAGTATTTCTAGACCTGCAGCAGTAGTAGATATAGCCAACCCATTCAATTTGATTTTAATTGGTTTTCCATTATGACAAGATTCTCTAATTGCACTTTTTCACACTTGACGCTTTTCAAAACAGTCAGGTGTGTTTACCGCACATGCATAGAATTTAGCAGGTGTGGTTTGCATACAATTATTTTCCTCAGAAGTAGAATCCTTTTAAGCCGCCGTTAGTTTTACTTCAACAGGTTCCATCTGATAACACTGTCTGCACTGAGGACCCCCGGGGATTATCACTTATGCACAGGTTTTCAACCCTCCCATTGGCTGTTGCAGAAGCGCAGCACTGCTGTGTATATCTGTACATGTTCAGTGTAGCTCGGAGGTTGATGAAAGATCGCGACATGACATTATGGATGGTTTGTATCTTTTTAACGCACATATACTATAGTCACAACTGTACATGCAAATCCATCCAAAGTTTCTGTCTTTAGTTGCACATTTAAAACAGAGGATGATGAGATGGAGCAATAAAACATAGAAATCCTACTAGAAATAAACAACAATTCAAAAGCCAAGCACATATGACTTACTGAATCAGCTGTACTTTCAACAAAAACCTAAATATTGACAACTTCCTGTGAATTAACCTAAAAAAAACCCCACAAAAATCTAAAAAAAAAAAAAGAACGTATCCCAGATGTGAACAGCCCACTTTGCATTTGTTACCTGTTGTCTTCCCACTATTTGGATGTGAAAGATGCTACAACTTCAAAGCTGGATGACAAATAAACCTCCACAAAGCATCATTGATATACACCACTTCTCAGGCACAATATGTTGCAAAACAAATACCTTCTATTTTGATCTTAATTTGTTGCAAAATGACAGATATGCCATGATTTGGGTTTGGTCAAGTTGTGTTTTTGTATTTCCAGGGTTTTATTTTGATGGCTTCCTGTCTTGTCCTACGTGCTCTACTCTTGTGTCTCTAGCTTCACCTCTATATCTCTTACCCACCTGTGTCTCTTCTGTAATTATTCCCAATGTGTCTCACCTGTGTGATTCCCCTGCGTATTTAAGTCTGGTCATGCTTCCCTGTCTTTGTCAGATCGTTGCACATCTTGCCCAGTGACTGCACCTCCGTCTTGCCTAGTCGTGAATCCTTTTGTGAGTATTGGTTAGTTTAGCTTTGTATTGTATAGTCTAGTCTTGTTGTATTTCTTGTCTTATTTTCTAAATTGTTACATTTCCTCTCTAGAGCGATTTTGAATTGTTTAGTGTTTTTGTTCTATTTTCTAAAATTTGCATTTTCCTCGCAAGAGTGATTTTGAGTTTCTTTATTGGATTTTGATTTTCCCGTTGTGAGTCTCTTTGTGTTGTAAATATAGTTGATATTAATCCAAAGTTTTTGTGCTGTGCTTTTTGTTTAATCAAAACAATATTTAGAAGAATAATTAAAGTTAACAGTTGTATGTTCCTTGTGAACGCAAAAATAAAAGCTTTTATTTTTGAACCTAGCCTGGTCTGCGTTTGGGTCTGATTCCGTGTGTGATCGTGACAAGATGCACACAAAAAGAAAATTATTGTCTTAAACGTCCTTCCAGCAGCAAATGTGTTTCTATAGGTTTTCAAAAAAGATTTTTAAAAATATATATAATCAAACAGAACAGAAATATAGCTGTAAAAAACACCCCATTCCTGATTTCTTACAATTTTGCATATTTGTGACACCTAAATGGTTTACATAATCAAAGAACTGGTATTATAATTAGTATTAATCATATCAGTATTTTAGTTCAAATTAACCAGTATGAAACAATGATCCTCTTAAATCATTTGAATTTTAATTGCCGCCTCATTGTGGGTCGGGAGCGTGGTCTTGTGGTGTATGAATGCAGTAATGTTGTCAAATGAAAAATTTCAATAAAATATGATATATGAATTTTACCTGCAAGTTCCAGCCGGTAAAGTATACATTAATCTGAATAGATTGAATAGTTTGTGTTTTATTGTCATGCTGTAGAACTCCTCAACCTCTTACTTGTCAGTACTTTTCTGTCTTTGCTTCTTCATGGGTGCAGTCTGTTAGTTGTGTTATTTGAGGAGCCTCGGACATCTATGAGCCTTAATTCCACTTTCCAGACACACAATCTATCAATTATTTGTGTGTTACATCTACAGTGAGGACAGGAACACAGAGGATTTCATCATTATAAATATCTGATCGACCTACTTCAACTGAGTCTCTCATATGGAAGATTGTTAAAGATGTATTTAATCCCTCGGTGGGGATACTTTTAAACAGGATACCTTTTCAGAGAAGGGGAGGTTAAGTTGACGGCAGCACAAAGTCATCTGATGTGAGAGGCATTGAAAACACGAGATGTCTCTGTTCAACCTTTAAAAAGCAATTAACAAAAAAATGTAATGTAAATTTCCACGCATGAGGAAACAGAGACACAGCACTGATTCACCTCTTTTACCTCTATACGTTGTACAAACCTGCTGAACAGTGGATTTGATGCTATTATTCTGTGGGGAGGTCAAGGAGGGTGAGGAAGATGAATACACCCAAGGAAAACTATTTAAATATTCATTGAACATAGAATACAATGTCTTTAATGTCATTGCAGGTACAGTAAAATTTAAGGTGCGATACTCAGAAAAGGTGCCATAAAAACAATAACAATCAAGATATAAAATCTAAAAGTATAAATGGTAGTAGTGGAAATAAAAAGTGACGTACACACAACATTCACGCTTTGAACACATTTACGTGAAGGTTTGTGTGTGTGTGTGTGTTTCCTGTTTGTATTGCACATACAAACAAGGTGTTACAAAGAAGGTGTTCATATGTGTTGTTGCCATGTTCACAATTTTGCTAAATTTAGTGACATGATTGCATGTATATTTCGAGACATGTACATGTACATATACATATAGACACAACTGTTGCCAAACCGGAGCATTTTTACAGTATGTGGCTGTTCGCTTCCATTTCCATATCCATCTGGCAACAAATTCAATTTGTTTTTACGAACAAAAAGTGTGTTTTCAGTGGATCGTGGTAATGTAAAAACCAAAATCTAGTATCTGTAAAAGCAGAATCATTTTAAGCCGCTGTGGTCTCATAGGGTTTTGAGTATTAAACTAGCAATAGTGACACAACCAGAGCTGTCACTCCAGAGACGCCCAAGCCTTGTTGTGAGCCAGGAAAAAAACAAAAAAAAACTTTATTAAAGGGTATTTTTAACTAAATCTGTCAGATACGAGGTGAAGATGGTATTTAACTGTGAGCATTGTAATTACTTCAGCATCAGACAATTGAAAGACTATTACAGCAGCTATTAATATCACAAAATACTAAGGCAGTTTCAGAATGTGTTCAGACAAAGGATGTTGTCACTGGTTCGGCAAAAAAAAGACCAAAAAAAAATAATAAAGGAACATAGAAGGTTGATTTGATTTTAGAAAAAGTAATTTTCTGGAAGACTAATCATGTTTAGAGACCAGGCAAAAAAAAAAAAAACAACAAAATTTGATGTGGAGAGAAAAGTTCCCCAATTACAACAAACATCCCTCTGAAGTTACATACAGACCCTTACTACTGTTCACCATGGAAACAAAATGAATGAGGTCCAAGAGGTCGTATGTGGCTCAGGTCTGAACCGTGTCACCAACTGCACATTATGATGTTTGTGAAGTAAAACTTATTTTATTACGACGTGGCTCAATAGACTGCACCCCTCGTCTCCTTTTTTACATGTCACACACGCCACCCGGACCGTTACCTTGACCTAGTTCACCTCGATCGTCGAGTTGGAAAACTATTGAAACAGGTGGAAAACAGTGCCAGTCAGGTCAGGTTAAAGCTACAGAGACATTGTCAGAACAGACTGTGGAGAAGGAAAGCTACAACTGCATCAACACAACCTCGTATTTCAACATTTTTACTACTTTTATTTTAAACTGACAAAAATGCACGTGTAAATGATGACTCAAAGGGGGTAAAAAGTCAGTGACAAAGTTCTACACAACAATGAGCTCCTGTGTCTTTCTATAGACTGAACGGAAGCACTGTGACAATTTTTCCATGCCAAAATTATAGTCAAGGCTGAGATGTCAATGGATTTGGTCACATAACTTTGTTTAATTTTACCAGGACTTAATTACATACACTATATTACCAAAAATATTTGCTCACCTGCCTTGACTCGCATATGAACTTAAGTGACGTCCCATCACCAGTCCACCCTTTGCATCTATAACAGCTTCAGCTCTTCTGTCAAAGGCTGTGCACAATGTTTAGGAGTGTGTTTTTAGGAATTTTTTTTTCAACCATTCTTCCAGAAACACATTTGTGACAGACTCTAGTGTAGATGAACTGGACGGGCTCATACAGAGTCCTGTCATAAACCCTATAGAACACCTTTGGAATAAATGAGAGTGGAGACTGAGAGCCAGGACTTCTCCTCCAACATCAGTGTGTGACCAAACAAATGTGAGGATGGAAGAATAGTCCAGAGAATTTCAAAACATAGAGAAGTAGGACAAAAGTTCAGTCCTAAATACAATATTCATCCATTTCTTTTGTCATTATGTGTACACCTGACAACCTTTAGACAGGCAAAATAAAATACAAAAAAAAACAAGATAAAACTTCAACGTACTCTATAATGACTATTTGTATAAAAAGAAATTAAAACCATGAAAATAATTTTTACATATTTGAGATTGATCTGGGTTGAATGAACTAAAATGAGTTGTGGAAAAACAAAATGGCAAAAGCTAAACTCCAAACCAGAACATCGGAACCATGTCTCCATCCACTTCCCTTCCCTTGTTTTTCTTGTTGTTTAGTAAAAATGTCCAATAAATGAAGAATGTTGTGACACCGGCAGCTCAAACATGCCGACCCGTGGGTTGAGTATTTGGCCGGATCCCGCTGTGCAAACCACCCCTGCCCCCCCACCCCCACCCCAGCGCAAATCGATGGTGTGTTTTGAAAAGGGCTGGAGTGGGAGGTGCTGACAGATCTCAGATCAGTACAAAGGCCATTTCTATTGATCAGGCGAAATCAGTCAAGACAGATGCACCTCATTGACAGCTGTGGCATCCATGGATGCTCCGCAGGGCTCTGACCTACATTACCAACACAAGTAAACACAACTTCAGAGGACAAGTCTTCAGTCTGTTCGGCCTCCATCTCCTCTCTGTCTCAGTCCCGGGTTTCATCCCCCGCGACCCCCTGCGGTGTGGAAAAACCATGTTTGTGCTAAAAAGATTAATTAAGAAGTGCCTGTAAATGAGCCTTATTTTGGTGTTTTGTGGCTGTAGGGCTCTTTTGCAGCTCAGTGGAGGTTTCTGCAGAGAACGATTAGTGTTGTGCGTCTCCACATAATTCTGAGTTGCCTAATGTTCCAATTTCATGGCAAACTCATTGCTGCTACATTTAGGGATAATCAGCAATGGTATGGAATGCATAACTCCTTCTTTCACTTTTTTTTTTATCTTTTGATGCTTTGTCTGGGAAGGAGCGATATCCCAGCTGCTTCAAGTTTTCAAGTTCAAGTTTTTTGTTATTTTTTTGATAGTATTTTTATTTGCAGGGTCTCAGCCAAACCATACAATTGTACCATATAATACTATCATAGCTTACTTTATAGAAACTGACCCTTTTTTTCCTTTCAATAGAAATGAAAATGAAAACTTACCAGCTGAAATGAAAAAAAAAAATCCATTCACTACGAACTAAACACAGCAGGACGTATATTAATCTACTGTACACATTTTACAGATGCACAGAGCAAGACAGAGCACAGCTGTTACCCACAGACATAGCGCTATATCATAACTGTATGTGTCCAGTCTCAATTATCTCAGACATTGCCCCAGAATTCCAGTCCAGAGGGATCCATGGAGCCCATCAATGGCCGCCAAATTTTTTGAAATCCTTCAATATTGCCATGTAGGGTGAATGTCAGTTTTTCCAGTGGGAGAATTCTCCATATCTCCTCGTACCAGTCCTCCAATGTAGGCGCTTTGTCGGAGATCCAGAGTTTCACGATCTTTCTTGCTATATTGTAATAATATTCCAATCAACTTAGCATTATGTTTATTTTTAATGTTAGCTACGTCAGCTGCCAATATACAGTGAATGGGAGACATCTGCAAATCATATCCAATCAGGTTAATTATATTATTTATTCATTTTTTCAGTTTTCGTCATATGCAGGAAGGCAGTTAAAGACAGACAGACAAGGCTATACAGTTACAAAAAAGGAAAGAAAGTCAGACAGACAGATATAGATCTACAGACAATGCAAAGACAGAGAGAATTGATATTTGAGCGACTGACTGTTGCCACACAGTGCATAGTCACAGTTCAGTCACTTGACTGAGGTGTGTTTGGGTGCTGTTGCCTTTCAAATCATAATCAGTGAATGGTTTAGAATACATGGGCTCTTAATACACAAACACATGCAGACCTTGGTTTTTTCATACAGTCCATTAAAAGCACTTGTTTCCATGACAATCTGCAGGTCGATGCACCTTTTAGTTACATGGGAGCAGGAATTGGGTTTTAAACTAAATAATGTCTTTCTCCTCCTTCTAAGAGAAATATACAGAAACCCAAAAATATTGAAATATAATTAATAATAAGCACACAAACCTGTGAATAAATCAAACAAGCAAAGAGGTAGATCATGAAACACAAGCACATTGAAAGATGCCTTGTCCTCCGTCATAAAGTCAAGTTGAGTTCAATATCGTGTTCGGAATCTCTGATGTTTTTCCCGTCAGTGAAGTAGTTGCTATCAACCACTTTGTTCTCAATACCAGCAGAACATTTCTATCCACAGAAAGCGCCTCCATATCTCCTTGAATCGGTGAGTAGCCTCACATGAAACTCTGTCTTTGCACCTTGTTAGCACAGTGTTAGCACAGTCTTGGAGATAAGTCTGGCACCTGCCAGTATTGATCTGGGACAGAAGCACAACTTCTCTGGGTTGTTTGACAAGTTTTTTAATGGAATCACACTCAGGAGTCATGTGCTGAGTGATTCATCCGTAATGCTTTTGTATGAACACATGCATATATTGCCCGGGGAAGTTTGTCATAATATTGAAATGTCTATAAATCCAAGGGAAGAAAACACCTCATGAAAGATGGGTTTTTGTGTTATCTATCTATCTATCTATCTATCTATCTATCTATCTATCTATCTATCTATCTATCTATCTATCTATCTATCTA
>JAPTHA010000018.1:12972160-12982884 GCA_029814585.1 Gymnapogon annona | reverse complement strand
ATATATGTATATAGAGTGAGTCCATGTGGTGTATATATGTATATAGAGTGAGTCCATGTGGTGTAGATCAGGCACACGGAGCTTAGGAGCAACATGTTTGTGACGGTGACGAGGAAAAACTGCCTTTTCACAGGCAGAAACCTGGAGCAGACCCCGACCCCTGGAGGATGGTCTTTTGCCTAGACCAGTTGAGGTCAAAGGTCAGGGGCAGAGCAAGAGAAAGAGAGAGAGAGGGAAAGAATGATAAAGATAGGGAGATAAAGATACACACACGGATGACTATTACAGAGACGATCGTCATAGTTACAGTCACATAGACAAATGCAGAGAGGTGATGTTCCCGTCACTTTTCACGTGAGCCTTCTGAGGAACGCTACAGTGCGTAGAAGAAAGATGTAAAGGTAAAAATTCATTTGTTTCTCCGTCAGGCAAAAAAGAAACACAGAATCAATTTACTCCAAGACGACCGTATGAACCTTTGTCTGCTCACTAAGGATGAGAAACAACGGATAACGTTATACATTATGGAAAACAAGAGCTTTCATTTACTCTCTTTATCTTTATTCCTAAAAATATGAACACTAAAGAAAACGAGGAGAACGAGCAGCTGCTGTTTGTCGTTCAGCGCCACAGAAGACAGACAGACACTCTTCATCTCGGTAATTGCACATTGATGCTGATGGAAAAATGCCGTACGTTCAATAGAGTCTTTATATTTTCTTTATCACAGAGGCGTGACAGGAAATCAAACCCTTTAAAAATGTTCTACCCGCTGTTCCTGACCCGGAAAATGAAAAATGGCGTTTCATTTGAGAATTTTAAAATGAGAGTCAAACCAAGGCTCTACATTCTTTCTGTCAATGGGCTGAACAACAGATTAATTGACAGAGCAATTCATTGGGCTTTTACTTGATGACCGTGATCCTTATCAGAAGGAATAGAAGTAATACAGATAAGAACACAGATGAATCGTCCTTTGCTGGATACTTTGAGTCGTTTACCCATTCAGTCAGTAATAACGTTATATATAATAATATTGTTTTTGCAACAATGAGACCGGTCTTGGTTCTTTTTATTGATCCTGCATCTGCCATTTCTGAACAGGATCATAAGTCCAGACCTGAACCCCAGTGAGAACATTTGGGCTGCAACGGAGACTTTACACAGTGACATCATCAATATGAGATCTGGACCGAGGATGAATAAAACAATGGACGAAAATGAATGGTTTAACAGTGTTTTATCATCACAGAAATAATGCATTGATCTTAACCAGAAGACCAAGTCAAAATATTAAACGCCTCAAAAACAAACATGAATTGCTGAACACAAAAACTCAAAAGAATGTTATCCAATATAATGAAAAAAATAGATAGTTGAGCGTAATCATCATTTTTTGTTGATTTGTACTTTCAATGCCGTGATTTCCATTTGAAAAGCCTCGTATGAACAATTTACCCAAAACTTCAGCTGAAACTGGTCATTGGGAGAACGTTCTTTTGGGCTGAATTACTCTGCTAAACTAAGAAATGGGTCAGTTTGGAGAACATGTGGCCGAGCACCAATAAGGCCAATATCCTGCAGGTGAGTGATTGTGTTTTTACATTCCATTAATAAAAACAAAACAAAAAACAACTGAAACAAATGAGAAGCAAAATGCCTCCACTTAAATGCACTTTACATATAAACTCAAGGACATTCAGTTTTCTGGTAAATGATATTATATTCAGTGCGTCTAATTTGTGCCTTGTGTCTGAAGTGCACGTGCTGTAAGAAACCCTACGCTGCAGATGCGTCTTCATTCACAGTTAATTAACTTACATTTGGAATCACTGCTGGCCAATGGTGATTATGTCAATGTGGCAGTTAATTGGCCTATTAGACAGATGAATTGGTTTGGCTGATTTATCAATTGTTGATAGAAAATATTTATCTTTCACTGACTGAGACACTCAAAGATCAGCATCTTTGTCTAAAACTAACCTTTTACCCAAAGATCGGGGTCTGTCAGGGATGTAAACGATGCATCTTTAAATATGCATGGAATGAAATCTGGAGGTGACGAATAATATTTATAAAAATTTAGCGTTTGATTGGCATTATTCATACAAGAATCACGCAGGAATAACTCAAAAGGTCTGTATTGTTGAAGAAAGAAAAAAAAAAAGAAGAAATTTATAGCCAAAAACTGCAGATTGTCAGTACTTCATAGACATCCAAAATTTCACAAAGTGTGTATTTCAGGGGAGCTCATGTCTTATTAAGAGAAGCCGTGCTCTGCTTGTCTCCGCTGTAGTTTGTACAATACAGTTATGGGAGGAGAGAGCTGGCAGCGATGGAGGAACTGTGTGACAGTCTCTGGTCTTCACAGGTGTGTTCCCCGCAGCGGTGAAAGTGCACAGCCTGTCACCGTCCGCCATTCACACAGAGATGCTCTGCTGGGACCAGGGCTCCGTCGACTGCACAACCAGCCAGGGAGAATATTTTGCAGCAGATTACAAATGTTTGTTTTGGTTTTTTTTTTAACTCATCAGAATGCGCATGAGAAGTGAGGTAGCTGCCTGGTGCATCTAATGACACGACAGTGAACGTGTCACCATTGCGTATGACTGGAGTTTACCCACGCTGCCTTTCTCTACAATGGACACTATTGAGAATCACTTCGACTGTGACATTTCCCCACATGGGGATCAATAAAGTCTTATCTTATTGTTTTTTGGTTTTTTTTTCTCATCCCCACTCCATTACCATACGTTCTCTTGCCTCATAGAGGAAGTGGCTCTTATTAGCCTCATATTAATGTAACCCGACCGCGCTGTTATTGAGAAGTTCGCATTGGCTTCTTCTCTCTGCGGCCCAGTACAGAGCTTCATCAGCCTCCAGTATCAGAGTGTGTTCCTCGTGCCCAACTGCAATAAGGCTTCACAATAACCTCCCATCCAATATCGTGTGTTTCCTGAGCTGCGTGTCCTCATTTTGTCCTTGTTGTTTTACGCCCGCTCACAGAAATTACAATGGAATAAATAATTGGCAACTTTATAGGCCAGCAATTTAATGCCAAATCGATAGATTACAAAATAAGCAGAGGATTGTTCCTCTCCCGACACTTTTCATTCATCCAAAGAATTCGTCCTGAGATGTTTTCATGATGGAAAAAACTTTTTTTCCACTGATAGGTTTAACGAAAATTTAGGGCTCGGCTGCTTGAGCGAGAATATGTAGTACACTGTAGATCGTGTTGATTCTGTGTTGTAGTGAATTACTGCAGTGAAACCACTATATCAACACACAGTTAAACGAATTGTAGGTTCGATTCCCGCTCTCTCCTGATCATGTGTGAATGACGACATTGTGATGAACTGGCGACCTGTCCAGGGTCCCCCCCCGCCTTCACCCTTGAGCAGCTGGGATAGGCTCCAGTGACCCCCGCAACCCTGCAAAGGATAAAGCCGATTGGAAGATGAATGAATGAATGAGAAGTGTTAAGAAGTGTAAATTGTCTAAAATATTTCCCGTTGTTGAATTTTCAGTCGTGATTGGTTAATAATTCTTATATTACAGACTATATTGGGGGGTTTTTTGACACTAGAACAGACTCTCCAAAAACCTGCTATTTCACATGTTTTTATGGGTTGTATTTTTTTATATTATGACATTGGTGACTTTGCTGAACTGTAATTATTTATTTGTTTCAGTCTAAGGCACGGTTCAGACCAAATATTTACAGTTTGACAGCACTGCAGGTGAAAGTTAAACCACCGCGAACGAGACCATCCGGTCTCAATTCAGCTGATGGCATCACCGGTGAGTTTGTCAGATCACCAGGGATCAGCTCTAGAGCCTGTGTTTTCTCTGCATTTATGGGCTGTTTCAACTGTTTCCAAAATCCTCTGTATTACTGTCGGCCATTTGAATGAAATCCTGTCTCAATAGTCTGTGTGCTCGTCCCTGTTAGAGACGAACAAAAAAATCACACGCAGTCACTGTCCTCATTCTTGTTTTCACACACACTAATTATCTCCTCCTGTAGAATCCACTTAGGCCAAGACGATGCGGTGAACGAACACTTGTTGAAACTGAAATGATGTTGTTTCCTTTCAGTGCGCTGTTCTGAACGCGACCGGTTTTCAGAATGTTGCGGAACACCGTGTTGCGAGCAGTTGCACTTATCCAAAGTGGGCTCACAGCGGCGTTTGGTAAACTGTGGAGTGGACCCCCTGGGGGAGGCAGCATGGCTTGCCAGGGGGGACATGGAGTGACTCCTGAGTGTAGTGTTTTTCTTGATCAGGTTAGAACATGTAGCAGCTGGAAGTAATGTTGGAGGTTTAGGTGATATGATTTCTTTAACCAGTCGCTACTGGAATGATTCCAGTGAAATATGTTTGTGATCCATACAGTTTTCATGATTTTCGTATGTTTTGAAAATGTTTCTATCTGTGAAACAAAATTTGCTGCAAACCATAGAATCATTCGCTCATACATGTATTGAAATAAACCTTTCGACAATGCACAATATGTCATGAACCCTCTCCCTCTGCCTGCTCTGCACTTCTAATCTGCACTAGTGCTTTCACCTGCCTCTCAGCCACACCTTCCTCTCTGGTCACCCTGCCAGCTGCACCACATTTCCCTCATCACTCCCCTCTATATAAGGCCTGTCTGCACACCACTCATTGTCAGATCATTAGAGCACAACACCGGATTACCTTGGACCTTCATGAAGCCCCAACCCCGTGTTACTAAGCCAGTACTTGAGCCTTAGACTTAGACTTAGACTTAGACTTCCTTTATTGTCATTACACAGACACACACAATGAATCTGGTAACGAAATGTCATGCCTGCTATCCAGCCTGATCCCTGAGCCTGATAACCCGCCTGTCACCTGAGCCTGCTAAGCCAGCTAAACACTGTCTGCTAGCTATGTGCTTGACCTGCCCACTACATCCTCTCTGGTAGTCCATCTGTCTGTTATCCTCACACATCCTGAGACTCACCCCTACACATCCACTCCCTTTTTTTCCCATTTCCTTTAATAAAAGGTTTAAAACGTAATGCATCTGTGGTCCGCATCTGCCTGTGCCTGACACAATAAGTACCATGCCTACCACACAAGTATTTAAAGCCCAAAAACACAAATATAAACATTAAAATGGCTTTTACTACTGACCATCAAGTCCTACCCATCATGTCTGCTCTAAAGTAAAAGAAAAAAACAACCTACAAATATCTAAATCATTTATTCTTTTATTTAACCTTTTATTTTAGCAGTTTAGTCCACTGAGAACTCGTTCTCATTTATGGTGAAGACTTGGTGACAAGGTGGGTGTCTTGCCCAAGGACACAACAGCACATGATCAGGAGAGAGTGGGAATTGAACCGCCAACCCTTCGGTTACCAGACGACCTACTCTACCACCCGTGTCACGCCCCCCCAAAAATGATTTCTGACTAAGCCTGCACAACACGCAAAGATTATATACAGTACATCTCTAAAATATACTGTGCCCATTTCTTCATAGAATTATTACACAGATCAAAAATACTGCATAAAGTCATGATCTTGGGGGGGGGATGGGAGTCTGGAATAGTTATGCGGATGAAAGCAAACACCCTGTAAATACAAAGGTTCACATTCACAAAGAAGTGCTGCACTTCAATGATCTCTGTGTAAAGGACTCTGCATCGATCGTGTGTTCATGTCGGTTGACCTTGTTTCAACTGACTTGAACTTTTCTTCACGTTTAAGTGCGGAGCCTGTTTTAATGAAAACTGCAGAGAACCAAAACCTTCAAATTAGGTTTCTTTAATTAAATACACTGGGAGTTGTACACAACCCCCAACAGAATGCCTTGCTTGTTTGTTTCTTTTGCTTCTCTAGTGCGAGTTTCTATACAAAACCTGCAGGTCTGAAATGAGTTCAATCCAGGCCTGAATCTTAAAGGGACTGAGACTCTGTTGCATTGTTATGCATTATTTTAACACTGTTCTCCATCTTGAAGATTTGACGAAAACGGCAGAGACAGAGTGAGTGAGTGAGAGTGTGTACACACTGCTAACACCACCTCTCTGCGCACGTTAATTGCCCCCTCTGAAATGCTTGTGGCAATTAACACCGGTCTTTTGTGTTTCTGACGGCTATTTCAGGGATCTTATTTGCATAGAAAGGGGCCTATTTACTCCACACGTTTGAAGGCTCCCGAATTTACAACCATGCATTTGGAACATACACACCATGATGCCATTTGTTTAGTGGCACAGTTAATGGGGAAATCCACACTTTGCAGGTGCTCTTTGAATTACATGCAGTAATTTTGTCTCTTTTGCACCGATTTAACAGCTGTAAAAGGTCTGCAACCCGTCTGTGGATCTGGCCCTTGATGAATGGAATCTGGCCATATTTATAAACGAGTGGAGATATTTCTATTTCCTGAAAGTAGATGCTGATTTTTGTGTTACTAAAAACCATGCGACTCTTGGAATGCTTGATATCTAATAATAAGCACTAGACTGATTTTTTTTTTAATTGTCCATAAATATTCAGATCTACTCCTTTCTTTATTTCCGATGTTTCCTTGTCCAGACAACACATCTATGGGCCGTTCAAGAGTACCCACCAAAATCACTCATCCACATGGAACTGTGTTTTGGGATTTTCAAAACAAAAAAGAAAAAGAATATCGGCATGGTTATCGGTAAGTATCCAGATGCCCCCCCGCCCCCGGTTTTATTTTTATGTTTATTCTGTGGCCTTCATTTCTGACAATGAATGTGCCTCTTTCCCTTCATGACCATGTATTTGAGTCCCTTCGTTTCGCACCGTCATGATAAAATTGCCTCACTGACTTCCATTAAAACCTGTTTGTTTTTCATCTCATTGCCATCTCAATTCTGTAATATCACCATCTACCATCACCAAGTAGTGATATTTGACATTTTTATTGTATTCCACTCCATTCAAACATTTTCTCCATCTTAGGCTGATGAATGGAACTCTTTTTTTTTTTTTTTAGTTCTGAACCATGAGTGTTTACATCTTACATCTTTACAGAAGATGTACCGATGGTGCAAAAACATTTATTAAAAAAAGTTCTTCCCAAAATTCCTGCCACCAAACATTTCAGCAACATGGCCAAAAGGATGATCACTTTTTTTTTTTTAAGTTGAGAAGATGCCAATATTATGAGTTCCTAATGATAAAATGTTGAATCACTTCATCTGTTTGTGCAAAAATAGAGCCTATGTGTAAAGTAGATATCTACATATGAAAAAGAATCGCATAACTAATATATATAAATATATAATTAACATACAGCTATTCTAAGCAACATTCAGTCTGTTTAAAGTGAGGTAACATCTTATCAACAGCACAGCTAGAAGTCTCACTTGTATAATTCCTCTATATGCAATATTTGACAGTCACTTCTGGTGAAACACCTTTTACTTTGAGGTGTCAGTTCTCATTGGCTGACAGCTGTCCTATTTAAAATTTATTATACACTGTTGGATAAAAGGTGAACTGTCATCGCTCAGAACAGTGGTCACACACTAATCTATGACATTGTCCTTTAAAGCATTCTGTGTGTGTGTGTGTGTGTGTGTGATCTCTAGTTACAGCCTTATCCTTCACTGTGCCAAACATACTAAAACATTAAGACCAATGTTTGATGTATTTGTTTTGAAATAGATCTTCATGTCAGATGTCACCTGCCAGCAAAGGATGGTGGGTGACCTCAGTGTGGCTCATGGTACTACCAGTTGCTTCCTCTTCCTGGTTATTGCACAAGATTTTACCCAAACAACTGGTGATCCAATAAAAACAGCTCTCGGAATCATTTTGAGTCCCAGCTCTAAGTCCATATAAAAAAAACCCAGTAATATTAAATTCTGCTGCAGACAACACTGGTCTACAAAGAAAATGGTGTAATAGTAACAACATTCTACCACATGTGAGTCACTGATAAACAAAAATCCAGTCATAAATGCTAATATGCCCAATAAGAATAATGAGACAAAACGCAGAGAGGGAAAAACATCTAATGCAATAAAAAAAAAAAACACCACCAAAGAACAGATCAAAATAATCAATGGACAAAAACTGCTAGCACAGTAAAAAAAACAAAAAAACAAAACCTGGTGCACAATTAGTTCTAATTGCCTTCGTAATAAAGTGCCAGGGCTCCCGAACGCTAATAGGATGTCTATGTTTACTCGGTTATGAAATCCACCACTGAAAAACTTCATATTTTGAACAATATAAACGAACTCAATGTTCGGATATTTGTAAATGACTGCTGAAATGATGGCTCTAGCCGTCAGTGCTCTAAAACGCATTACACTGTACGTTATCAGTTTTCTTACCTGCAGGGTCACGGGATAATTGGCTGCTCAGGAGATGCCTAAAACACGGTCAAGTGGTGATTATTTATCCTCGACGCCAGCACATACCGACGCGTACACTGCGGTAATAATAAATACCCTGACCCCTCTTTGACAGTGGGTTATAGCTGCCAGAAGACATGGAGGTGAAGAGGTCACTCATTCCCCTCGGGAGCATTACATCTCAGCAGCTAAATTGCATTTCAGCATTCAAGGGTTCTCATCTCTTTCCGTGACCAGACGGAACGCACGCATTTGACAAATCAAAGTAATCCCTGCAAGGTAACCGCAGACAACAGCATCACTTAATAACTCTGGCAGCAACCACAGCCAAAAAAAAAAACAACAACAAAAAACAAAAACAAATATAGAGTGTTGAAAGCACAGGGAATCATGAGATATTTTCCAACTGGAATTAAAAATATCTGTTGTGAGGTGATCGGACACACACGGTCAGACACAAATAGAAACTCAAACTTCCCACAAGCAAACAGATCTGATCAGCCAGATACAGCAGATTGACAGCAGATGCTCCAAAGGCGGGTTGATGCTGATATACAAGGAGGATGGGGATGCAGAAGTAGGTGAAGTATTACAGCACAATGGTATCACTGTGATTAACTAGTGTACACACAATACAAGCTCTAAATACGCCAAGGCTTAACACGGCGAACAAAGCCGCGTACACCCACACTCACAGTACCGTATGGGGAACAGAAAGAGCTTGGCTCACCCACACAGAAGGAGTATCTACACATGATCAAAATGCATGATCTGTCTCTTTTCTCACCCCCCCCACCCAAACCATCCACCAACAACCCCCAACTATCCTCCTCCTCTCCTATCACTTTTCAGAAACTGACTTAATCTGACACAAGAAGACACAAACAAGAGTAACGGCATGAGGAAAGCAAGGAACTTTAGTTTCTCGAAAGCAAAATCACATCCAATAAAAGACTGGAGACTCACCCAAAACAGGAGGTTGAAGAAGACCATTCCATATCGCAGGGCCATCATGCAACCTTCTGCCATCCTGCAGCGACGCAGTTCTAGGAGGAATATGAAGGAGAGGTCCAGGTAAAACACCACATACTTCTTCCCTTGTGCGTAGCGCCCCTTGGATGTCTGCGGCCCCTTTGTGGTGTGGAAGCCGAATGCGAACGGTGGCCTCTTGTACTCAAACTCCCCACTGAAGCGGTGGAACCCGGATGTGAACGGCGGCGTGTCAGGTTTACTGTCCAGAGAGGGACTGCGCCGATACGGGGTCTCGTCTGTGCTGGAGCGCCTCATTATGGAGTCAAACTCTGTCTCTGCTGAGAGTCCTCAATAGTCAGTGTTTGAAAGACCAGGAGTTATTCCACTGGGGGTTGAGTGTTCCCGTGTCAACCTCTCCCGGGTTGATCTCAAAAACAATTAGAACCTCCTATCAATGTGCAGATTTCATTACACTCGAGCGTTATCACACCTGATCTGCACTAAGCCCCCCCGAGGATCAAGTGCTGTCACTCACTTGAGTCGACTTCCTCTTTTTTTTTTTTTTTTAAATCCTACAGTGTCATAAACTTCGGCAGGAGACTTTGCATAATCCTGTTGCAACACCTGCGTAAAATCTGTGTATTTAGGACATCATTTTAACACACATGTACACATCTGCACACCCCTGTATTCGCAATCTCTAATCCCTCAAACACAGGTGTCATGCTACTGGAGATAAACCCCTTTGCGGTTTCATCTCGTAACGACCAGAGGGCTCCGACTCGACCTCTCCAGCTTCTTCAGGTCGACAAAGTGATCCAGAAACGTCCTACCTGGTCTCATGAGAAACTCCTGCGCAGGTGTTGTCAGCCGGAGGGGGTAATAACGCTTTCACTTCAGCCAATCAGCTTCTTTTTTTTTTTTTTCTTTTTGTTTCTCAGGGTAACAGATAACACTTCCACTGTGATAGAAGTGCAGCGCTCTGGTTTAGGTGGTGTGTGAGTGCTCGGCGGTGTCCATGTGCGTGCTGGTGTGCTTTTGCTGACATGAAGGGAATAAAAAGAAGAAGAAAAAAAAATTGAAAATGAGATCAAAGCGATGGATGGTGTTATGGATGTCAGAGGAAGAATAGAGAAGAAGTGAGGCGCGAAAAGATGAAGTGTGAGTGGATCATTCTTTGGCTTCTGGAATTATTGGCGTCTCCAATCTCTCCTTTCTCCACTGCCTTAACTTGTCCTCTTTTGTCTCTGAAAAGTGTCTAGGGTTTATACTCTCTGCTTCCACACCTCCATCCTTCACACATCTAGCAATTCACCCCGTTCAGCTCTCTCCCTCTGTGGACCCTCTATTGCTCTGCCCCCCCACCCGCCCCC
>JAPTHA010000018.1:12929063-12942178 GCA_029814585.1 Gymnapogon annona | reverse complement strand
GTGTGTGTGTGTGTGTGTGTGTGTGTGTGTGTGTGTGTGTGTGTGTGTGTGTGTGTGTGTGTGTGTGTGTGGTGGGGTCAAGATGAAGCCAGCCTTACAAGGGGTGCAGTTATCACAGCAACCAAGGCTTTTACGTGAGGGTTAATTACAGTGCTGAGAAATTATCACTAACAGGAGCTAATGACTTGTGGCTTGAGCCACTGTGAGCTGATTGGGGATATAATTAGACGAATCATCTCAAAACAGCATGAAAACAAGATATTCTCATTGTCACACAGCTTGAAAAGAGTATGGCAGATCAAGAAAAGGAGCTAATGAAGAGCAAAAGAAGTTAGAGAAGTATTGCTCACAGCGGTTGTGATAAAAATAATAGACTGCTTGACTCAATGGTCCCCACGGCATTCAGCAATCAGGAGATTGTTACAAATTAGGTTAAAGCAGATGAAAGGTGGTGGGTAAAAGTTTTTCCTCCTCTCCAACTTTAGGATGACAGGTCCATCCACTTTCATGATGCTTTTTCTCCATTAAAAAATGTGGATTTTTCCATTTCTCATGGGAAAAAACGGATTCATAAATGGACAAAAGTGTTGTTTTGAGTTTATTTAGCATCGTTTGAATTAAAAACGAAGGAGGCAGTAATCAATAAATGTCTTTGCAGTGATATTCCAAATGAAGTCAGGAATCATCCAATTCTTTAGGACGTTTTACAACTCGATTCTCTTTTTTTGCTGCTAAATGGGAGAGGGCGGAGGAGAGTGATTTGTAATAAAACACAACCTCCGAGTTCTCACGGACAACAGCAACACTAAGGAAATCTAACATATGATCAGGCATTCACAAAAGTGCACAGCAGGCAGCGACGCCGTCAGCGCACACAAAAGTAATGACCCAGTTTCTTCTTAGTAACCATTTTCTAACCAAATCCCATCAACCATGGGAAAATGGTGTGGACACAGGTCACAAAAGAGATCAAGAAGAATAGCTTCCATCTTGTGTGGTGAAAATTGACAAACAAACCTGTTATTTGGGAAAAGATGACAGCAAATTGGACATAAAATGCTGAAAGGACGGGACAAAGAAAGCATTAAAGGAGGCAGAAAACACATTGTCAGAGCTGATGTTATAAATACATAGCTGCATTATGCGAAAATAAATGAATAAATAAATGACGGTAATAGAAACATACACCCTCTGTGTTTTATCTAAATAGATAGGTTTAAGGGTAAAACACAACAATCTCTCCCACAAATTATTACTGCATTTCCAGAAAGTTGAAGAATGGAGCATGACGGTTTATAAAAGGGCGAGACAGAGATGGCGTGACTCAGTTTTTTTGTCATATATAAACACATGTGCTCCATCCTGGAATTCATGTAACCATCGCTGCATGTTTAATGCCACATGGGCTTTGGGGAATGGACCTTCAACATCAACAAAAACCATGAAAGTCAAATAAAAAAAGACATTTGCATTGCGTTTATTTTATTTATGTGTTCATTTTATGTATTCATCATCAGATAAACACACATGATAAGTGTTTTGTAGTGTGACATAAAATTTTCATGCTACATTAAAGTCCAATCACCAACATGGGAAATGTCGTCCAGCAGAGGGCGCCACAGAACCACCAATGCAAGTGGGAATTACTTTATTTCAATTTTCAATTTTCTGTTTTGAGATGTATGGAATTAGATTTGTTTCAAAACGTTCAAGCAAAACTTATTAAAAGTGAAAACAAAAAAATGGATTTGAGAAAGAAATAGATTAAATCAATCAAAAAAAATAATAAACTTAAAAATAAAAATGTTCAATTTTTTTTTTGTTTGACTTTTAATAAGTTTTGCTTGAACGTTTTGAAACAAATCTAATTCCATAGAGATGTGCCTCTTCCATGCAAAGAAGACCAACTAGTTCTTAAGAACTCTAAGTTCTAAGTTACATACGGATTGATTTTTCCACAGATTTGCTTCAAAAAGTCAATGTTCATTTGAAGGTAATTTTACAAAAAAAATACACGTATAAAAAATACACTTTTAAGAATTTTCAGATTAAGTATTTCCCATTTCTCAGCTTCTTATATTTTTGTCTAGTTTCTACCAATAAACAAAACAGAGTGGAATAAATTATGATGGATTGTTTTTTCACTATGTGATAATAAATATAAATTCCAAGTGGAACAAACATAAGGTATTCACTCATTATTTGAGGAATGTTCTTATCTTGAATAGAAAATCTAACATATTTAAATATCTATTGATACATTTCTTTAAAACCAGCCGAAGCTTAATCCAATGGTGTTATATTTCATTTAAGAGTGCATTACAACTTGTCTTAATACAGAATGACAAGTTCAGTACTAAAACACATTTAAGCGCTGGATGAACTAAAACCATCCTGGAGTAATCCCTATTCAAATGACACCACAGTGCATTCTGGGTAGTTGTTTTTGATGGCTCCTTGATGTGCCTGACAAAAAGTCTTCCATCTGCCAGGAAAAGAAAAACACCTAGGAATCGCTAAAGTTGTAAACACTTTTTAAAATCAGGTGATGTTTACGAAGCTGTTAAAAAAAATCATAGTTTTTATTATTTAAAATGTAAGGTTCAGTTTTAATCACTAATATGTGGGATTGTTTTTCAATTTCAGTCAAATCCTGAATTGCTTTGTATTCAGGTTGCCTCACTTCAGACATCATGGGGTTTGGAAAGTTTCTAAAGGCATTGTATTGCAGAATCTAGTAGACAGATGCTCTCCATTTTAAAGTCATGGAAATTGATTTTCACTCCGAAGCTATAGCATGATCTGTGTCCAGGGAACCAGCTTTTATAAAGTTAGGCTTAATCTATTAAGATTACCAAAGAACTGGCCACAAGTGGCTGCCACAAATGAATGTAAATGAGAATCCAGCTCTTAACTTTGAAATGTTGCACTCAGTATTGGCTGCTCTGATAGGATTTACTGAAATTGTAATTATGTGAAGCAGCAGGGAAGGGCGCGTAGAGAGAAATGAAAGAAAGAAAGGAAGAAAAAAAAGAGAAAATAAAAGGCAGCAAAGATAACACTGCACAAAGCAATCTACAGGAAATATTTGGACTTTGTGGGATGCTTTGAATGTTTAAAGTATTGCCTTAGCAATGCAAAATTACAGGTTATGTAAAGATTAGTCTGCAATTGCATTACCCAGTGGCTAAAAACATCCATCTGTACGTACATATTATTCCTTACTGCTATTTTTATCACTCAAAAAAGAAATAAGGCTCTAACCCGGACGTTAAGTAGAATGTATGGTCTGCTATGTCAGCCAAGTGTAAATTAGGGAGGACAGAATGAGATAAAGTGAGCTCGGAGGGGAGGAAACGTCACGAAAAACAGCGACGAAGGGAGAAAAAAAAAACCACCTTGTATTTTGTCGGTGTTAAACTGGGCGTGAGACTGGGAGTCGGCAGCAGTGGAAGAGCGGTTACGGCTTGTGGTTTTCACTCTGTGCTAACAGCACGGCTCTCAACCAAGAGAGAAGAAGGGGACAAAATAGACCCTTCACAGTGTAAGAGGCCATGCAGCTGCGACCTGGCATTCTGAAAAGACACACTTTAAAATGAAACTGCCACCTCAAGTGACATCATTTGTGTGCAGTTAAGTGTAAATCAATGTCACGGTGTCTTAAGCTGTCAAACAAACTCTGCCTTTATATGGTGTATCTTTTTGGGAAAGGTGTCCTTTTTGCAAACCTGGTTCTTTTCACATTCAGTATACACAGCGTATATTAAAGCTTCAGTTTGTATCATTCTTATGCGCTCGTGTCAATTTGCATTCTGGGAGATGGTTGTTCTGGGCATTAGTTTAACCCATGCTGGTGTCAGTTACCTACATGCAGGTTAACAGTCAGCAATAAAAACAGGCCAGGTCAGAATGTTTATGTAAGCTGATTGACTCCCTACTCGTATCTTTTACCCAAATCCTTAAATGACTCCCGACTCACTGATCTGTGTGTTTACGTATCCGGATCTGTTGAGTCCTGCTACAGTTAACTTTAACTGCATCGCCCACAAACGTCTAGCCACTTTAACAGCCTATTAACAACACATGTTCATATGGATTCTGCCAAAACTCCCTTCAATGACAGTAAGGAGTTGGAGGAAAGTGACAAGTTAAAGTCCACTCCATCCATTCAGACAAATGAAGTGAAAAGATTGAAAAGACTCACGGGGTCTACTGCCATCCCAGTCTTCTGATTCAGATTCGTGCTTTTGGGTGTGATTGTTCAATTGTGGCTCAACATATGCAGTTTTAATGAATTTGTGTGACAAATGTGATGAGTTCTTTCCTCTTTTTTCCTTCTGGGGTCGCCACAGTGAATCCAACTCGCATATTTGATTTGGCAGTTTTATTTTATTTATTTTTTTACGTCGGATGCCCTTCCTGACTCAACCCTTGTATATGCTGTGTTATTGTGTGCTTTCAGGAAAGGAACAAATAAGAAACTGAAACAGTAGACCACACCACTGAGACGCAGGAGAAAAAAAAACGAGAACATTCGAAGTGAATTAATGACAGACTTCTCTAAATTTAAAAACTGAAGATGTGAGGACACAAGTAAAGACAATAAGATGCGCAAGGCTGTAGGTGTGTACTATGTGTTTAAAGAAACCATCAAGCACTTTAGTTTTTTTACGTGAATCCAACAAAAAAAGTAAAAGAAAGAAGGAAAAGACACTTAAAGTACAGTTTGAAAGGCCAAAATATACCAGCTGACAAACACAATGCAAATGCACTGTCATTATTAATGCTTGTTTGTGCATTTGTAGGTTTACTGACTGAAAAATCAAAGTGTGGGATCCCTGCATGTCTTTGACCATATCTCTCCTTATACAGTCCTATATCTGTACTTTTACACCGAGGCTATAATTAAAGGTCTGCATTGTACCGTCTATTTGGCCTTTATGATGGTGATGCTATGTTCTATTTTGCTGTTTTGTCTTTGTTTTCCCACTATGTCTTTGTGTACATATTTTCACTGCACATAATCACAATCTGAATTTCCTGCATCACATTAATTACAATACACCTTAGAATGTAGGTGTTGTTGTGTTTTTCGTTTTGTTTTGTTCTGTTTTTAATTTCTATGCCCACGCAGCCTCTTCTACTAGAGCAGAATGAACAGATCAAAATCAGAAACTGAGGAAAATATGTTACAAACATTATCTATTCAATATAACACATATTCCAGTGCTTCTTAGCTTTTTCTTCCTTTGACAGAAGTGAGGAAGAGTGGGCTGCAAGAACATGAGGTTGGAAACTGCAGGCGTAAAAGATACTGAGGGAACAAAGAGAGAGAGAGCAAAGGCTGAAAAGACTAAAAGAACATAGAACTGAGGGGAAATTGGGTGAGTGAATTTAGAGCAGACCAAAACATACACACACACACACACACACACATATACACATACACACAACTGCAAGTAGAGGTACAATGCAGCCTTGTTATATCCACCTTCAGTGGAGTCAGTGTTCTGGATAATTATTGAGAGAGTTGCCACACCTTGAGCTGGAGCTGAACAAACAGCAGCATTAAAGGAAACATTCAATACATTCCTTAAAGGTGCGTGGAGGATTTGGAGAGGGTTCATTCTAATAATCTGCAATGATTGATTGAAATTTAATAAAAGGCTGCCCAATCAGTCCAAAATGACCATTTCTTTCATTACCTACAAAAACCATTTTAAATATACATAGAGCTTCATCACAGCCTCATGGAGATGTGTCCCAAATGGAATCCTTTCTTGCCTCAATTGAACTTCCAGGACTGTCAGATGAACATAAGGAGCAAATGGAGAAATGGTTTACTAGTGACAAGCTGGTGGAAGCTATCAAGCTACTTCCTGTAACTAAATTACCAAGGAATGATGAATTTCCAGCTGGATTTTGGAAAGGATTTGAAGACCAGCTGGTACCACTGCTGTTGGATGTGTTGGAACAAAAGAGAAAGGACGGAAGTGTGTCTCCCATTCAGGTTAACCCTGACCAAACACGGTTTATTAGATTAATAGACTGTCTACTAATAACCTAATAACATAATACTCCTGGCTAACAAAGATAAAATACCAAGTGTGGCTGTGTCACTAGATGCTGGGAAAGCCTTTGACATGGTTGAATGGCCGTATCTGTTCAGCATCTTGAAAAAATGTGTATTTGGTGAAGCATTTATCGCTCTGATTAAAGCCCTGTACATTTCCCCACAGGCCAGAGTCATTTCAAATGGTGTCACTTCAGGCCCATTTTGCCCCTACATGTACCCTACATGTACCCCCACAAGCCCCGCAGACCAGTACTGGGGCTTGGTGAACCCTGCTCTCGGCCTCCTGCCCGGCACTTCAAAACTCAACATCCTTCTACCAATATATTCAATCTCACTCCTCTGAACATGTCCGAACCATCTTAGCCTGGCCTCTCTGACCTTATGTTTGTTTAGGTACATGACAAAAGAACGGAGAGCGGAGGTTCCCTCATGACAACCCGGATAGCTGTGTGGTTACAGTGTTAGACTTTGCATCCAACCTGCATGGGATCAATACCCACTGCTGGTCTGTTCACAGGAAGTGTAGGGTAGTGTAGGGGAGGATAGGGAGTAAGAGAGTAAAACACAAATGAAATCAAAACTGCATGTCCTGCTGGTGGACAGTCCTGTAGACATGCGGTCCAGTGCCGTGTAATCGACCCACAATACCTTACTGTTCGTATTTGTTAATAATAGATTTTTAATAATAATATTAACTTACTTTTTGGAGCCAGCCACTCAGGTGTACCGTTCGTAGTTATCAACTTGAAAGTGTTGGATAAATCCTTTTTCCTGCCTAATCATTCTTGCCAATGGTCCGCCCGTCCTCTCTTTACAGGTTCGAGCTTTTCTTGAAATGTCTTTCTTGAGAATGGCACTGTAACTAAATCTGCGACTAAATCGATATCTTTGCCTCCTTCAGCCAGTGTGGGTTGAAAAAACTAAAACAACTTGTCGCACTACACAAATGATCCATTTCCTTATTTCCTGTTTATCACATCGACATGCCTGCTCAGGCCTGCTCTGCGCAGCTTTGCATAGCTCCGCCTCTCTCTATCAGGTATGCAATCAAAAGACGTCCATGCACTGACGCTAGAGGCCCGCTAGATGGCCCCAGTGAGGCTAAACTTGAGGCTGATTGGTTAATTGGTTAATGCCACACATAAGTTCTCATTCACTTTAAGCTACCATGTGTCAGCACTGTCGCTTCTGAATGCCTAGAGGCAGATTTTGGGCCCTGATAAACACATGATAGTGAATAATAATTAGATAAAAACTCTTACACAAACCCCGCCCTCCAAATCTCCACCTGGGGCTGAAAGCTGAGCAACCAACCTAGGAAAGCTATGAAATGAAGAGTATAGACCATGGGGAATAATTTAATAGATATTTTGGAAAAAAATATATATATAAAAAAATATAGTCCTGTTTATGTTTAGGCCAGCAGAGAAGGCTTTGCTGGTCTTGCTGGCCTTGAGGGTCCACCACTGCTATTCAGCATTTATGGCAATACTGGTTTAGGACTGCAACAATTACTGATTAGTTAAAAGGTCAATCAGCTCTTTTGTTTTTTAAGCATTTTAACTTTTCCTCAACAGATTAGAAACTGAATACTTTTGGACTGCAGCAGAGCTGTAACTATCAGTCATTTTTTACAGGTGAAGAATATTGCAAAAATGTAAAAAAAAAAAAAAAAAGACTCCACCTTGTCCTTTATGGGAGGCAAATTGTATTTTTAAATCAGTTCAAATAAATTCATAGATTCAATACTTCAGCTATAGATTATAGTAAAGATATAACCTTGCATAGTTCAAGGTTTTAATTGCACTTTTAAACATATTTTAGCTGATAATTAAGCAGAAATTGTGCCCTTTCAGCCATTGGTTGTTGTTCAATGTAGAGAAGCGTGACGTTAAATCACATCTGAAATGAGTGATTTGAATGTATTTTGGTCCGTGCTGTGTTAAATTACTTATATCGATCATGTGTTATGTTAGTGTTATGAAATAGGAATGTGTTTTGGTCCGCTAAACTATGTAATTGGACAAAAATGTCTAAAATGATCAGCATTAATGCGTTTCAAACAGTTCCGGAGGCAGACAGTTCTACCTGCTGCTTTGGCCAGAACTGAAGAAAAGCTGCCCCGTGACCGAAATGTTCCTGAACATATTCATTCAGGTGGGATGGGGGGGGGGGTTAAATGTGTAAATTAGAGCTACAATTTCTGATCGTTGTTCAAACTCACATTCCATTGCTTTTCTTTGTGGCTCAACGTGGAAATGATGAAAATGTAGTTTGAGTTTTCCACAGGGAGTGAAACAGCATCAGGTCATTTATCTTTATACTGAGGAGTTGCTGAGAGGAGACATGTCCATTTTCATATCCCAGGGTTTTCCCCTCTTTCCAGGCGTTTTCATTTCTATGTCTACACAACATCTTGGTTTCCTATATCCAGGATGACAACTGAATTTGAATGTGAATTTTTCTTTGACGGGTTTGGAAGATGAATGAAGGAATGAATGTACATTAACCCTTTTAGCTCCGATACAGTTAGCTTGTGTTACCGTAAAGCCGACACTTTGCAAATAAATATAATGTAAAATTTTTCATTAGTCGACCCCTTGACAATAAATAGAATTAGAGTTTTATCATAAATATTATTAAAGGTCTGATATACCTTGTTACTATAATACATTTTAAGGTGGAAAAGTTAGTTATTGCAGCTTCAACAGTCAAATACAAATAGGAGGAAATGGAGGAAATGTATATTCCAAGAACACAATATCTAAAGGTCATCTCGAAAGGTTGAATTCATAGAGGAATATACAATCACTGGTCGTCCGATAATCATTTCCGCACTAACGCGTCAAAGAATATCAATATTTGTCAGGACAAATGGGATAATTATGACCACTCATAATCTCTGTACAGTTGATCTTGTAGCAGGTCCACTCTGTCAGTCTAAATATATTAGCTTTACTTACAAACTGACCTTTTTTTTTATCTTGTTTGACTGTTGAGAATCAGTAGAAAATATGGAATCTATAAAAAATAGATACATTATTTTTTTTTAAACTCTTTCTCCTTGATTCAGTGAGACTGGCACCTAAACCTGTGAACTTACATTGATTTTCTTGGACAACTGAGACTTCTACTCAACTTTCAGATCCAACTGATGCAACAATAAGAAAAATACTACACCAGCCAGAGTATCAGGCTCAGGAAGACACAGCACATCTCTGGTTCTAAGGATGAATTTCGCTTTAAAACTGACTTACGGCCTTTATTAAAGTTGGCATACATTTTTAATGTACCACATGTAATATGGAGCAGCTACATCTGGGAGGATTTAGTGCTGCAGCCCTAACATAAGGCCACATTGTAAGGTAGTGAATGCCTCTGCACTTTGCCAACCAGCCATGGCTTTAAGAGAGGCAGCGAGGCCCAAAGTTCCTCTAACCCCACCGGGGAAAAAAAGGGAGGGTAGTGCTTGAGGAATGGCTGGTATTTGGAAATGTTGTTCTTCTCCACAAGCTTATTTCTGTCTTCCATCGTGGTCCAGGGACACATTCCTCCTCCAATCACATTGCTTCTCATCTCCACAATCAAAACATAGTTGAAGCAAACAAGGCAGAAAACATAAACTAGAAAAACTAAGCTAGATTAACATAAACTAGATGCCTGCGACCGACCGCTGGGCGACTTTTATTATGATATGAGAAAAAACAAAATAAGTGTACATCGAGGACTTGTGGTTGGAGGTGTGAGCACATCTGAGTCATGCAATCCCACCCTTAAGTCAACAAACTCTCATTAAGCCCTTTGCACAAGATAAATGGAACCAAGATCGACTTTAACCTCTTTAATTAGATAAATGTTGCCAGAGAGGCAGACTATTTATCAAAGTAAAATCTCTAAAACAAGGTCATTGACTAGTGTGCAAGGTGTAGTAGAATACAGAATGAGGGGTAGCAGCTACGAGAGTAAACACACCCGGAGTGTGTGTGTTGACTGCAGCATCATATCAGTTTAGACAGAAATGTAAAAATGACTTACCACTCACTTGTCTCACACTCTGTTCTCCCTCCCGGCTGGCCTTATTTTACAATCTATTCCCTAACTTCCCAACTTGTTCCCTGTTCCCTTCTTTCTTCTCTCTCTCTCTCTCTCTCTCTCTCTCTCTCTCTCTCTCTCTCTCTCTCTCTCTCTCCCCCTCTTCTTCAGAGATGGATGCTCATGTGACAGCGCCACTGCCAATAACAGCTCAATGTGGACATCTAGTGGTTAAATTACAGAACAACATCGAGGAGGATTAGGAGTCCTCCATGGTCATGCCTCTAGCCCTTCAACAACTTCCAAAAGTAATTTAAAGAGTCATTTGTGATGCAGCTAGCAATATTTAAAAAGACAAAAAAACCCAACTGTGTCTGGTGAATACAGATCGACACTAATAATACAAACAACTCTGGCTAGACACAAATGATTTCTTTTTTATTAAAGTCTTCGCAAGTAATACTGTGTGATGGAGCAGTCCCCGAGGTAATACAATTTGTGTCAAAGATGTTCAGAGAAGCCATAGGATGGAGACAATATCAATAGATATTGTGTTAAATGTCAAGTCATTATTTCTTTTCTGTTCAAAAACTTGATTGAGGGTCCTGAGTAAATGACGAGGGAAAATAGAGGTTTACATTTTCGCCTGAGAAGAAAACGAGACTCGATACATTACAAAAATATTGTTGTAGCCTCTGATTTGACTCATTATTTTGCTGACATTTGATTGAATGTTGAGAAAGTCAGAAAGTCAGCGTTCATCATGGTCAGAAAATGAGAAACACTACAGATCATTCCACATCCCTCCAGACAAATACAACTAGGAGTAAGAGGAAATGAAAACATTGCTATATCTGATTTTTTTTTTATTTCAATAATGCTAACAGAGTTAACATTGACAGAGTGAAGACATGTAAGATCATCCCTCTATCTAACTATCTAACACTCTATCTAGATCTAACCCTCACTAGAGTCACAACAAGGTTACTGAAAAGCCCAGAGTGACGTTTCAGTTTGTTATGCATCAAGTGGACTGTGTTTATGATAGAGTCATCTTCGAAGTTGTTCAATATGAAGGAAGTGATTCAGGTGTTTAAGCACAGACAGACTAATGGACCGGTGGTAATCAGGCCACCACTGAGGTTTTACAAGGTTGAAAAAAATGTGAAGAAAGTTCTACACTGCTTTAAGATAAGTTTAAATTATTTTTGGGAACGGTCACAACAGCAGCCCTGGGACTTTATGGATTAAAAAAAATAAAGACCAAGATAAAGCACAAACAATGCTAATGTCTCCAAAAATGACACAAAGAGTAGTCATATATCAATAAATAAAATAGGTGCAGATAAGTGATATTGTCGTACTGCAAACATCTGTCTGCAGCAGGAATAACGAGGGTCAAAAATGCTAAATGGGCATTTATACAACTCAAAAACATCTAGTTCAACCAACACAGCCTCAAGACAAATGCTGAACATAATAAACAATAAACAAAGTCAGCGCATTCCACGACGGTCACAATATCTATTGACCTCATACAGTAAAATGTCCAATGTCCAAAAGCACCTGCAGGATGTAGTGGTGACCACAATGGAGACAGTGAAACTGAAGAGAGAGAGAAATGTATCCCCAAGGAAACTATCACAATATGGTATGTTATTGTCATTGTTCTGTCATCTGCGGTCACTGGAGACAGTAGTTAGCAGGGGATGTGTGTCATGGGTATAATCCTTTGTCCTGTTGAGTCATGTCTGCTTCTGTGCAAAAACCTGTAGTAAAAACACATTATAATCACGGCTACTCTAAACATATCACAATAATTACACAGGACAAAAAAATATCCATCTGCTACTGGAGGTACAGCATCAGACAAGTGTGGCCCAGTACACTGTGGTTATGAATGATCTGAGCATGTTAAAAAGAAGGAAAAGTAAACATTTTGCACCAAACAACTGTTATTATATTCAAAATCTGAAGATAATACATAATTTCAACATGAACATTGGTCCAAATGTGGAATAAACCAAGGAATATGTACCATCAGCTTCGCCCATTGGCAACAGAAATTCAACTTTTGAGCATTGCCGCAGGTATTTAATATCATCTGACTCTTGATCACGTAGAATGTATATAAGTAGAACTCCTGGAGGTGCTGCTAATGGTCATGTGTTGATTTGTGCGTGACTCAAAAGTCTTGTGTGTTGAAGAAGTAGCGGTTTCAGAATCAGCATCAGGGTATTTGTCTCCCATCAGCCATCACTCCAGTGTTATGACGTTATCACTTAGTTGCACTTGTTTGGTATTGGAAAGCATATCACACATCAACAGTGACATATTGTTGAACATTAAAATAACACAAAGGCAGAGCAACAAGGACAGTAATGAAGTGAAGGACAGTCTCATTACGCTGCTAAAGCCCAGAGGTTTCAATATGTGTCCTTAATACAGGGCCATATGCTGGGAGGCAGAGAGGCAATTACACCGAGTCTGATGGTTTCTTAAATTAAATTGTTCTCATATTACTTCAACAGTGAACGCTAATGCTCATTTGTTACTGGAGGGCAAACATCCAAAGTGATGCCACTGCATTGTAATGAATATAATAGAGCCATCAAAAACAAGCGGATGTCTTCCAAAGTTGGAGTATTATTAGGTCTAACTCTCTTTTTAGTGTCATTTCTCTGTTGAGCTGAAGAGAAAATGGTACTTTGGCATCAAAGACAAACTCTAAATCACATCTTTTTCTACAATGGTGCCTGTTGACGAGACTGTCTGAATACTCTGTCCATGTTCTCCAGAAGCTGTATTTCAAACACATCCTGGTAGCAACTAGAGAGGGAACTTGACAAAAAACAGAGACTGTACAAATAGATCTCCACTTTAAGGTAAGAAATGATTATAGTCACGCTCAAAACTATTCACAAAAAATCTTTTTTTTTTTTTTATAATATTTTATTTTTTATTTTCCATTAGACAACAACATTACATCACACATTACACTACAACA
>JAPTHA010000018.1:12870655-12890139 GCA_029814585.1 Gymnapogon annona | reverse complement strand
TGTATATATGTGTTTATACAGTATATGACTCCATAAGAAATACACATTTTATGTATAGCGTGTTTCAGAAACTCACTGATTTTCCATTTTTCGTACAAACAGTATTTGGAGGACAGTCCCTAACAGATACTGCTGTAGAATGAAAGCAGGTCTATTTAGGGAAACTCACACAATCCCTGTACAATTGCCTGCAATGCATTTTCGATGCATGCTTTCAACTCTTGTACTAATTTTGTAGTGTTTTTGGAATTTAGTCATTTGTAGATACGTTTTACATTTGGTACCTTTCTGTGAGATTCTGGACAAATCTTTTTAGACTTTTTAAAGGGCTCCGTGGTTGTGGTGATCAGCTTCACTGTTGATTCATTGGGTAGATTGAGAATGTTTTGTTCAAGTATTTTAAGGCAGACAAATCTCAGTGACAAAACATATACATATAAGATCCAGTTTGAGTTTAATTTGTTCTGCACAATCTGGCCCAGAGTATTGTTACCGGCAATGGCATTTGAGAAAATTTGGGAAAATTGTCTTTCTCTACATGTAATTCTGTAGAGCAGGAACAGATAAATTAAGTTATTGATGTTTTATGTCTTGTGTAGATTTGTTTGTTGGGATGTGAAATAACTACCGGTGCTGATAATTATTGGTCCAATTTCCAAAAAAATTACTTCAGAAAATTCTGCTTTGATAATCAAATATTCATTGATAACTGGAGCCCATAATAAATCAAAATTATTTTGGTATTGCAAATTTCGAAATACGCAATGCAAATTGTTAACATGTCAACAGCCATTACAACCAACAAGAAGCAGTCTGCAACAGCACATTGTAAATAAAAGGGTTTTCAGTTACTTACTCTCTGCTACAGCTGCAAGACAAAGAGGAAGATCAAGCGGTTGTGGTTGCTATGTTGATCCAGCAGCAGAAGAGAGGCATTCTACAAAAGCTTAGCATAGCTTAATGCCCAAGAACCGTGGTCAATTATCACCAAAGTTTGTGTGGACATCCCTCGTCATGCCCATTTTCACCTCTGCCTTTTATTCTCCATATACATACATTACTAATAGTAAGCTACTGAAAAACCTTGGTCTATTGTCCACTTCCAAGCAACCATAGACTTTTGGTTTCTTTAGAGTTTTATTATAAGCTGAGATTTATCACTGACTCGTGTCTGTCAGTGGTAAATGTTTGTTCCTAATAATATAATAATGAATATGAAGAGTAAGAACTATTGTTGTTTATCGTTACAAGAAGCAAGAAATATCTCTTAGGTATAAAAAGAAGTATTATTGTGTATCCCTATTTTATTTGGTGAAGCATATCCATAACATCTTGACTGACAAATTGTGAAGTTCGCATAAATGTTCACTTGGGTGCGACGATAAATCCAGGTTATTTTTTAATCTCGTTAATCTCTTGCCTGTCTTTTCATAACAACATGAAATAGGTGATTTTTGGCATCTATAACTTAATGCATATTCTGAAACAATACAATTATTTTAATTTCTCAGACACAGGAGAATCCTTGATAAACCCATACCCTGTCTGTTCTCTTCAGCCCCTTTGATTATGTGTATACGATGAAGAGGCGAGTGGAGGACCAGGAACAAATTTTTGCGTCCCAGCAGCAGCAGTCGCGTCGTCCAGCGGTTCAAGGAATTGCAGAAACCTTCCAGCATAGGGCCCTTGCCCCAGCCCCAGCTCCAACCGTGATAGAGGCGTCTGCAGAGAATATGCAGCCGTCCACTGGCATCCAGTATTCTCTACCCCAGGGCTACCAGGTATCACTGTTTCAGTGGCGATCATAAGTCTTAGGAGATATTTGTGCACATTTCTGCCCATGTGACAATAGACAAAACTTTGGATACAGATTGTTCTGTTTCACAACTCTTAAAAAGTATTTTGTTAAAGATGCAGAAAATATAAGGTTGTTCTTCTTTCACCTTTTCTTTCGTAAAACGTGAAGATATGCATATAATAATAATTATCACTTGGGTTTTACATTTAGTTGAATGTTTAGGGCTGTATGGATGTTTCATTTAGTAGAAATTTTATTGTCTTTTTGAAGAAATTATACTTAATACTAGAATTGGTAAAGTGTCTATGTTTCATCCTACAAAGGTGCCTACGATGCCTCAGAGTACAAGTGGGCATGGTCTTAACAGTACTGGACCCCACGTCGGGCCCCATGCACACAGTCTGCCAGTCCAGTCCCAGGCTCCGTCGGTCGTCCAAGGCCACGTCCATCCTCCTGCACCCATGACACCAAGCCAGGGGCAGCAGCAGTTTCAACGACTGAAGGTACTTTAACATATACAGTATGAGTGTTATATTGTAGCACAATATTCTGATAATATGTCAATAGAGAGTTTTGTACTTTGGCGCATAGTTTTTACTGTCCTAAATTCTCTTTACCAAACTTGGGGTTGGAACACACAATTCATTCCAAATATTAATGTGAGTTTGAATACATTTTCTAAATTAAACAATTGAGGATTGTTCTGAAAGAGTATAAGACTGTTGACCTATGAATTACTGTTGTGTTCACAAGTTTGCATACCCTGATAGAATGCACATAGGATGGTCTTGGATATTCCAACATAAAATGACCCTAACCACAAGGCCAAGTCCGCCTGTCTTTGGCTCCAGCAGAACAAAGTGATGGTGAAGGAGTGTCTCGGTTTCCTGACCTCACTATCATTGACACACTTTGGGGAGATCTGAAACATGCAGTTTATGTAAGACAGTCCAAGAACCTAAAGGAACTGGAGGTTTTTGCTCTAAACAATTGGCAGCTTTGCCATTAGAAAACAAGATGCATCATTCACAACAACCACAAAGACTTGAAGCCGTCATTGATATTAAAGTGGCTGATACGAATGATTATGGACATGAGTGTATAAACTTTGGCTCATGGTCATGGGGCCGGTTTCTTTTGTCAGTGTGATATTTAAAAAAAGCCAACCCATTTGGTACATAAAGATTGCTTCACCCATCCACTACCCACAAGTGAAAGCAAAGCTTTTTTTAAAAAAATATTCTTCATATTCTCTGAAAATGGCCAAAAAATCACAAATTATTCTAAAATATGAAAACTTATGAGCATAACTGTACAAGACAACTCAGCCAGTCTGTCATTTGGCTGTCTCTACTTTAGTGATTTTTGCCTCCACTGCTGTTGCAGAACACATTTATAACTTGGGGTTTTGTTTCCCCTGAGTTCAGACTCACTGCAATGAGCTGCCTTCAGAATTTGTTGGAAATGGGATTAGATTGACTCGGGCTATTCAGTTGAATCCATATTTCATTGATTGGACTGGAAGAAACAGACAACGGCGAGAAAGTGGCTTCAAGGTATTTTTTTAGTTCCTGCAGCAGGTTTTTCACCAAATGGTGACAGCTTTTGTTGAGTTTGACATTTTCCACGGTTGCACAGGACTGAATGGAGCACGGTGACGGTTTGGTGTTGGGATTTTGCATTATGAGGAAAGGTGTTTTTTTTTTTTAAATGGCTTTTAAAAGTTTCCACAGGTGTTTAAAATGTCTAAAATCCAATAATGTTAATTTGACAAATTTCTTAGATGCCCCTTTGAGTGGTTTTACATGTTGAATGGAAAATGTTGTGTGTGTGTGTATATTACTAAAACCTTCAGACAGCCTTCTGCACTGTTTTATTCAAGTATGCATCCAGTACTTACAGAATTCCTAGGTGCTTTTCAGATGCAGAACATGTTTACTGATTGTTTGCTTTTACTACAGGTCGAAGATGCCTTGTCTTATCTAGATCAAGTGAAGCTGCAATTTGGGAATCAACCACAAGTTTATAATGATTTTCTTGATATAATGAAAGAGTTCAAATCACAGAGGTGGGTTGTGAGTTTCTTATACTTTATACATTCTGTACAAAAATTTTAACATACTTTTTAAAAAAATGAATCTCTTCTGTCCTATAGCATAGACACTCCTGGCGTAATCAACCGTGTGTCCCAACTCTTCAAAGGCCACCCAGACCTCATTATGGGTTTTAACACTTTCCTGCCCCCTGGTTATAAAATTGAAGTCCAGACGAATGATCTGGTCAATGTTACTACACCTGGTCAGATCCACTACATCACACCTCACGGTATCTCAGTTCAGAACATCCCTGTCACCGGGGCATCGAGCCAACCAGCAAGCCAGCACCAGCAACAGAGTGTGCCCCCGACCACATCCCAAATGCCCACCACCCCACCGGTTGCCACACAGCCCCCACCCAATAAAACCAGCAAGGTAATCTGCTTCTACTACTTTATTACACTCATTTGAACAGATATATAGTCATAGAATTAAATGATTAGTAATGTAAGATCTTCATCCTTTGAAATGAGTTGTTTGGACATCTAATTAGTCATTTTTGACATTTATTTATTTATTTTACCTTTGAGTATGAAAACTGAAATGTCAGCTATGCAATCACATAGGACAATGTAAAGTGGTTGAAACTTAAGTCCTTAATCAGATGAGTAGATGAATACTAAATGTTTTAACAGTATTACATTGATTTGAGTCATTTTTAAACAAATGTCTGAATTCTCTTGATTTTTGTTTCTTTAATATCTTGTGGATCAAATTAGCTTTTTGAGGATTTTAAGCCTGAGAAAATCTCTCAGTATCACTTTCATTCTTCTAAATTTCATCCCGTTTTTTTATTTTTTTTATTCTGAAATTCACACAAAGGATTCAGATTAATACAATGGATACAGTGTAAAAAGTGATTGCTTTGTTATCCTTATTTGACAAAACTTAGTTTTGCACATTGTTCAATGCCAATTAGTGGCTTGGTAATGTTTTTGAAAGGAAAACATTTTCAGTTTAATTTTCCAGTTGTTAACTTGACTACTCTTTTCTTTGTTCTTAATGTCACTTCTGTGGCCGTTGAAAACCTTCATTAGTTTTGAATGTCACAGTTCATATCACAGATATAAATGTGGACATTTCTATCGGTCATGCCCTTGTTCTCTCTTTATCCAATCAGCCATTGCAGTCTCCTGCCCACACCCCAACCAGTCAGCCCAACCCATCTATCCCATCCTATGCTTCACCTCGATCACCTTCCGCTCAGTGCCAAACTCCAGTAAGCAGCACGCCAACCGGTGGGCCGCCTCTGCAGAATAACCAACCAGTAGAGTTCAACCACGCCATTAATTATGTCAACAAGATCAAGAACCGCTTCCAGGGTCAGCCAGACATCTACAAAGCCTTTTTGGAAATCCTGCACACATACCAGGCAAGGGATGCATAGGCAGTATGAAACGTAAATGAGAGTCCACGGTATTCCTCCAGTGTTAATACAGTATTAATGTCGACTTTTCAGAAAGAACAACGGAATGCTAAAGAGGCAGGTGGAAACTACACACCAGCCCTAACTGAACAGGAAGTCTACACTCAGGTGGCAAGGCTTTTCAAGAACCAGGAGGATCTCCTCTCAGAGTTTGGCCAGTTCCTTCCTGATGCAAACAGCTCTATGGTGAGTCTTCTGCTGCATATTTACATGCAAAATAGTATTCCGTTATTTTCTGATAATCACTGTATTCTAAATTCAATATAGGTCATGTCAAAAGTAAGGTGCTTCTGACTGTGACTTCTTGTCTGATGTTCTGTCTTAATGATTTGACGAAATGCCATTAGTTGAGGCCCAAGTACTGTTCCATTTAATGTTCATACAAATCAAGATCGGATGGAATTCCTGCATGTTGTACTTGTCTGCTAGCTTAAACCAAGGACGCATTGGTTGGTGCCATATCATGAGATTCATTTTGTGCTACTGTCAATTTACTCACAAAGCTTCTGTGCTGCTTCTGTGAAAGCTTGATTCAGAAATGTTTTCTTGAGTAAATGAGCATCACCACTGTGTGTTTATAAAATTTTGGAATACAGGTGAGAGGCCGACTAGCGTGAAAATTGTTGTTTATGATCAAGATATGCGATTCAATGACATTTGTTCATCCAGTTTGGAAGAATACACAAAATGTATGAAAAATCTACATGGAAAGCAAATACTAAAATCAAGTGTCAGATTGTGGAAAAACAGCAGGGCGAGGAAACTCTTCCAATTACAGAGCAACTTGTGGTCTTCAGAAGTCTGTGCTCTGGGGCTGTTCTTACCAAGACCATAGATGGATTTTCATTCTTCTACCATTTCAGCCCCAGGATTCTTCACTCCCGCTTTCTTTCACAAGCGAGAACAAGGGCTTGTGGAAAAAAAAAAAGCAAGCAAGAGCTTGCAAGTCTGAACTCGGCAAACTTGATATTGAGAAATGCTTATATGTTTGGGTGTGCTGCCTTTTTCCAAATGGAAAGTTTTCAAACATGTTATTAAATAAATATATTTTCAATATTTCCATCTTTGTTAGATTTTTCAGTACAAGGCACAAGTACAGACACGTGCGTAAGAGAAACACAAGCAAACCTCATTTCCCACATTGTGTATTAAAAGCCTTTTAAAACACTTTGTCATTTATGTATTTTGTGACTCTTAATTTCTTTCCAGTTATTGAGCAAAGCTACACCAGACAGAGCTGAGTCTGTGCGGAATGACCACGGCGGCACAGTGAAGAGACCTTTACTGAACAACAAACAGCGGCTGAGTCAGAATGGCCTGCCAATCAGGAGACCTTCTGGATTGGGGGCCACAGCTCCTGTAAAGGTACACATCTCTTTATAGGCTGGAAATCGGTTTGGTATGTTTTCGCTTTGGCATGTTTAAAAAAAGATAAAAAATCTTCTTCCGGTGTCAATAAATAGCGCATGTTTTAAATGACTAGTTTTAAAGTAATTAAAATTGTTTGTCAATCAACAATCATATGATTGATTTGTATTTTAGGTTTATTATTTGGTTTTAAACAGTTACATCACTAATGTGTTTTATGTTCTAGAAGAAACCAAAAATACTGGGGAAGGACCATGGAATGACTGAAGTCAGTAAACACAGCACAAGCACTGAAACTATGTTCTTTGAAAAGGTGTGTATTCTAATAGTTCCTCTGAAAACCCTTATTTGTTTCAATAGTCAGTAACATAATGAAATCATCTTAGAAAAAGTCTTACTACAGTTATTCATTGCTTCACTTAATTTTTTTTTTTTAATAACAGGTGAAGAAGGCTCTTAGGAGTCCAGAAGCATATGATAACTTCTTACGATGTCTGCACATCTTCAACCAGGAAGTCATTTCACGGGCTGAACTGGTCCAGTTAGTCATCCCATTTCTTGGGTGAGGGCACCCGTTGTATATCCTACACATCTTTGTTGTTGACGTTAATGAAACCAGTGTTTCTCTTGAATACTTCCTGTTCAGTTTACTCAAATCCTACACTTTACAGAAAATTCCCAGAGCTTTGCTCATGGTTTAAAAACTTCCTGGGCTATCGAGAATCGAGTCACGGTGAGACGAGCCATGCTGAGAGTTTACCCAAGGAGCGTGCAACGGAAGGCATCGCCATGGAGATAGACTACGCTTCATGTAAAAGGTTGGGGTCGAGCTACAGAGCGCTTCCGAAGAGCTACCAACAGCCCAAGTGTACAGGCAGGACACCACTGTGCAGAGAGGTGAGTCACCAGAGAAAGTCTGCTTATTACAGGTTTGCCAGCCTCAAAGCTCTTTACTGACACATGTATAAACAACAGTAAGTCCCAAGAGTTAAAGTTCCTACAATATCTTTCCTGCTTCCAAGGAGTGTACTGGCATTGGATGAGGATTGTTGTACAGTGAGATTAACCAGGATCCCCATTTCCAGGTTTTGAATGATACATGGGTGTCATTTCCATCATGGTCTGAGGATTCTACATTTGTGAGCTCCAAAAAGACCCAGTATGAAGAGCACATTTACAGATGTGAGGATGAGCGCTTTGAGGTAAAGAAAATTTACACCTACTCCTATGTCCTTCGAGAGTATTTCAGGAATCTCAAAAATCTGTAAACGGTTATAAAAAGGGGGTAATATCACTGTATAGAATCTTCAAAATAAGTAGTCTTGCTCTCCCCCAACCACACTGAAGCTGAAGTTCAATGTACGTCCTTGGAGGGTTCACTTAGGCTCCAATTTAGCTCTACTTGAGCCTTGTCTCTGAAACCGGCACAGGGAAATGTGCGAAACCTATTTGTCAGTATCCCTCTCTGTTTGGTTTCTTTTCCAGCTGGATGTTGTGTTGGAAACCAACCTTGCCACAATACGAGTCTTGGAAACAGTACAGCGGAGGCTTTCTCGTATGTCGGCTGAGGAGCAGCTGCGCTTCAAGTTGGACAACACGCTGGGCGGTTCCTCAGAGGTCATTCACCGCAAGGCCATCCAGAGGATATATGGAGATAAGGCCCATGACATCATTGATGGGCTCAAAAGGAACCCAGCCGTGTCCGTCCCCGTCGTGCTCAAAAGGTTCTAATTTTTCTCTTGTGTGCACCTAAGTGTCAGTGGGTTCAAGCTCATGGATTAGTCTGAGCTCAACTCTACGAAGACTAAAACATCCAACACAAAATCAGCTACTGATCTAAAATGTCTAATACCAGTTGATCCTCTAATCCTATCAATATCTGTACATATTGGGTGTAAAATATAGTTATTCATCATTTCATCAGATGATATCATATATTCATCATGGTCATCAGATATGACCCATTTGGAGACTGAACGGGGAACCATGTCATTTTCTACAACATTGAACGTTTAAACATGAATTCACATTCTACATTGGTTCACTAGTAAAACCGATGGAGTTGAATCAATGACAGTGGATGGGCACGATATTTTTGTTATTGAGTTAATGATACAATAGCACCACTGGGAATCCACAAGTTCTAGAAGCAGTAGAGTTGATTAAAATGAGGGGCTGACTTTTTTAGAAGTTGTGTAAAAGTGAACTTGTTGAGTTTAATTGGGTGGCAGTGATGACAGAGGGTTATTCATAGATACTATACATATTTATGTTATATGTTTCTGGACTTCTGAGAGCCGCCTTCACCTAATAATTTTAAGTGAAGTAATGAATAACTGTAGTAAGACTGCAGTAAGACTTTCTCAGAGATGATTTTTATATATATGTGTGTCTGTCTGTGTTTGAAAGGGCTTTACATCATTATTGTATGATTTCATGATATTGACATAAATTGATGAAATGAAGATTCAAATGTGATTTATCTTTGAAAGAAAATACTTTTTTTCTGACACTGTTGTTGTCCTCATCTGCTGGGTCCAGAGGCATTCCTATGCCAACCCAGAGACAATCCCACCAGAGTGGTGTCCCAGTGGTGCAACCAACCATCAACACAGCTTTGTGAGACACTGGTATCACAGTGTTTTAATAATTTTTTATTCAGAAGCAGTTAAAGACACACAGCATCTCATTCTCCTTTTCAGATTGAAAATGAAGGAGGAGGAGTGGAGAGAAGCTCAGAGAGGCTTCAACAAGATCTGGCGGGAGCAGAACGAGAAGTATTACCTGAAGTCACTCGATCACCAAGGCATCAACTTTAAACAGAACGATGCCAAAGTGTTGCGCTCGAAAACCTTGATCAGTGAAATTGAGATGCTGTATGACGAGGTAAAGTTTGTTCTAAAAGTATATTTAGATTGTGTTTGTGCTATTCTGTACCAACACAGTGGCAATTGAGGTGAAAAATCCATTTAATTTTTTTTTTTTTCAGTTTTATTTAGTTGCTTGTTCGTTTTAGCTCTAGTTTTGTGATCTCTAATGGCCAAGTTGTGTCCCTTTCTGTCCTGTAGCGACAGGAGCGAGCATCAGAGGAAACCGTCACCCCGCCCCCCAGCGGACCACACTTAACCCTGACCTACGACGACAGTCAGATCATGGAGGACGCTGCCGCTCTCATCATCCACCATGTCAAACGGCAGGTGGGCATCCAGAAAGAAGACAAATACAAGATTAAGCAGATCATCCACCATTTCATCCCCGATCTGCTGTTTGCCCGACGAGGTGAGCTCTCAGATGTGGAAGAGGAGGACGACGAAGATGACATGGAGATGGAACAAGATGGACCCAAGAAGCACAACGGTCTCCCAGGCAACAACGTGTCCAAGTCGAAGCTCCTCTTCAGCAACACAGCAGCTCAGAAGCTGCGAGGCACAGACGATGCCTACAACCTCTTCTTCGTCAACAATTACTGGTACATCTTCCTCCGTCTTCATCACATCCTGTGCTCTCGACTGCTGCGAATCTATGGTCAGGCTGAGAAACAGATTGAGGAAGACACCCGTGAAAGAGAGTGGGAGCGAGAAATTCTGGGGCTGAAACGGGAGAAAAATGAAAATCCAGCAGTTCAGCTGAAGATGAAGGAGCCCAGTGAGTGAAATTTAATCAGCTTTATATGGGGTTGTAATTTTTCATCAGACCTTTGATTCTTTAGAATACTGTATCTATTTTTTTATCACTACTTTGCAAAATACTCACCTTCTCTGTTCTCTCTTTTCCAGTGGATGTGGATGTAGAGGACTATTACTCTGTGTTCTTGGAAATGGTGCGTAATCTTTTGGATGGAAACATGGAACCATCTCAGTATGAAGACTCCCTGAGGGAGATGTTTACTATCCACGCCTACATTGCCTTCACCATGGACAAACTCATCCAGAGTATTGTCCGGCAGGTCGGTACTCAATTTTTTTTTCTCCATAAATATATTTTGGGATCCTGAGCCTTTTTGTTTTCACAGCTTCAGCACCTGGTCAGTGACGATGTGTGTTCACGTGTGACCGACTTGTTCCTGAGTGAAAGTGCCAACAAAGCCACAGGGGGCGCCATGTCCTCACAGACCTCCAGGAGTACAGCAGAGGGAACCTACCAGCGGAAAGCAGAGCACCTTATGCCGGACGAGAACTGTTTTAAGGTACCCAAACCACAGATGACTTCATCTACCGGGATGAATGCTGTATTTGTAGCCTTATCCCTTTTTTGTTTTGTTTTTCCCTAGATAATGTTTGTAAAAGGTCAAGGAACTGTTAGTTTGTCCATGGAGCTTCTGGACACAGAGGAGGAGAACTCTGATGAGCCAACTGAGGCCGAGGTAAAAAAACATTTACTTTATCATAAAAAAAAAAAAAAAACATTTTCAATCATCATACAATAAATGCAGCATGTACATAGAACTGTATTTCAGTATTAGTGAACTTTTACATGTGTCTTTGATGGTTTCATGTCTAGATGTAATACTGTCTTCAGAGTTGTCTGTGGATTTGGGAGGGCTTAGGAGCATGTGGTTGCACTCTGAGGGTGATTCCCCCCTTTTCCAAAAATAATGATTAAAATCTATGCTTTGATTTCCCTCAGCTGGACACGCACACGCAGCTGGCTTTCTTTACTATGCAACTGTATGAAAAGCTCCCACCCACCGTCTCACCTGTTTCAAACATTACCATTATGTTTCATTCTTTATCACCTTCAACTCTCTGCATCCCAATACTTCTCTGGGAGATTGAATCAGGTCAACTGGGCTGAGTTTTGTCTCGATGTTTTTCCTCTTATCCAAGGGGCTTCATCAGTTCATGCAGGACTAGACTGACATCTTAATACAATTTCTCTGAATGTGGAATATTTGGTTGCAAATATGTTCAGGTGTAAAGTTACTTTGAACCTGTCAATGATGTAGATGTGCAGATATTTGTTTTTTGCACACTTGCAACTGAAATTGCTTGAATAGGATTATTGTCTTTAAAGTGGCATCTGCAGAATATGACTTGCCTTTACTAAGAAGGTCTAACCACTCATCCCTGATCAATAGACTTTTTGTTTTTTTTTCTCCTTCCTGTCTTTCACAGAGGTGGCCGGACTACGTCGGCAGATACCTGAACTCTGACTCTGCATCCCCAGAGCTGCGTGAACATCTGGCCCAGAAGCCAGTGTTTCTTCCCAGGTGAGGCCCCAGCCATGTTTCCCTCTTGTCTGCACACTTTAAGTTTCTGATCCGAGGCTCCAGTCAACAAGCAGCGACCCCACTGCTCACGAGCCCAAACGAGGCTCATTTTTACAGATTATATCAGTGGCACTTAGCACAAGCTTAACCTAGGATTCCTTTTCTACACCCAAACATCGAAGGCGTAAGAGGCTCTGCATTTTTAATATCCAACTAGAAAGGGCTCGAGAAGGTTAAAGTCCTGTTACCAGTGCAGTTCCCGATTGTCTGGAGATAATCACACGGCCAACAATGTGACTTTTCAGTTTCGGACCTCACACCTCATGTAGAAGATTGTACTTTACATGGCCTTGTTTTTAAAAGTGGAATTTATTTATTGCTGTAGTTCCTTTGTTATGGGGATTTTTATTTATTGTGAGGGTTTTAATAGTTTTGCGTTGATTGTGGTTCATGAATATCCACCCTGACATAAAGGAATGGTTTGGTTTTGACACTGTGTTGAATTGTAACAATGGGTTCCAGGTTTTTATCATTTTATTTCTATTTTCTACAATGTTTTGAGATGAGATTGAGAGTCTTGTGCAGAAGCTGAATGACTCTTGACTTTCAGAGAGGACAGTAAAGTCGTGGTTTGCCCTTCAATCTTATTCCATTTGTTGTACTGAGATTCAAGGTTCTGTATATGACTTAATCACTGTCTGCAATTATCAATGTTCAAATGTCTATTTGTTAAAGTCTGTTATATCCAGTGTTGTGTATATAACCATTTCTAGTGGCAACGGTGCACTCCTGTTGCAACTGTTTGTTGCGGGTGAGTTTTTTTTTTTCCCCACTGAACTGAGAGAAATGAATGCTTTTTTTAAAAAAAACAACTCTGATCAAGCACATCATCTGCAACACTTGTACAGAGGAGTAGGGTTTATAAATAAAATGATCGTGTAAATTGTTTGCTCATATGTTGGTGTATTTCTTCAAAGTTGTGCATGGAGGTGTGGTTGTGTCCACTCTGTTAAATGCTCCAGATGAGTGTTGCACATAAAGCGTGTTTCTTTTTAACTTTAATTCAGTTGTGTTTTTTCTTTTGAGATGGCTGTCCATTCCCATGAACATTCCAAAGGACTTTTTAAACCAAAATATTGTTTTGTCTTGTTTAACCCACTGCATAAATCTGGCACAGACTATGATTTATCAAGAAGCTCACCCACATCATGTCCTTTTTTCCCTTTTCATCAAATCTATGAGAGGTCAGCAGTGCAACACATCTAATGACACGGCCCTCGTCTACAAACAATTATCCAGCTGTTTCTTTTCTAGTTGTCTTGGGTCTTCATCACATGGTCATTAACATGCTGTCAGTGAAAGTACGTCAACATCCCAAGTTTTTTTATTTTTTTTTCCATCATATATTTTTTGATTGGTATCCAATAAGGCAGCAATTTTGTAGTGTTTGTTTCTAACACTTGAAATTGGCCTCCTTGTCATGTCTTTTAAGTGGAGCCCTGAATGCAAAAATATGCTTCATGGTTTCAGTCCTCGCTCACCTGTACCCTCTGTGGTAAGTACACATTTAAAACTTTCATTCAGGTGGTGTGGAACAATTGCATTTTTTTTGTTAATACCTGTTCAAAATCGAGATCCATTTCCAATTAAAAGCAATATCTGCTTGAGGTTGAATGTCGTGTCAGTGCAACGGTAGTGCACTATGAGGAAATACTCCGACTGCTGGCTCTGCTGCTCTTATAGATCTACATTCCCCACGATTGATCTGACTCCCTATCTAATTCTGTTACTCGGTGAGTTGCAATGCATGGGTTTAAAAATGTTTGCATAAAGGGACAGTCCTCTCAAATCATCCTTGTAACATGTGTATCGATTGTAATTGACCACATGCCTTTGGGCTATAAAATGTGCAGTACCTACTGTCACATAAACCTCTGCCTCATTAGATAAAAAACAATAAAGGCTTATAGATTTTATAACTTTGTTGAAATGTCTTGGTGACTGTTGCTGTGATCTCTTATCAGTTGTATTCATGCTGTCCGTCTCTCTGGGCCTTCAGGAACTTGCGAAGGATAAGGAAGTGCCAGCGTGGATGGGAGCAGCTACAGCAAGAGCGAATGTCCAAAGGTTCTTCAGAGAAGCTGCAAGATGGCAACAGCGAACTGAAGATGGAGTGCATGTTCAAACTCAACGCCTACAAGATGGTCTACGTCTGCAAATCTGAAGACTACATGTACAGACACACTGCATTGACACGGGCTCATCAGGTAAGAACAAACGCTACGAATGAAATGATGCACCACAAAACGATCTGTACTCATCAGACCTCTGAAACAGTCCAATCTTTCTGCCCTCTGTCCAACTGACGTTGACTTTACAAATAAACTACTGACTGCATGACTGCACATGACTTCTGAAACAGTCCAATCTTTCTGCCCTCTGTCCAGCTGACGTTGATTTTACAAATATTTTACAATTTTACAAATAAGAAACTACTGACTGCATCCGTTTAAAGAGTTAAAGAAGTTCCAGTGAATTAACCCTTTGGAGTCGCTGAACACACCTTTGCATCCAAATCACAAACTGATTTAAGATAGCTTCGGACAGAGTCTACATTTCAACTTGTGTTGAAAGTGTAGATGTCAAAATAAAACTGAAGTCAAATGTGTTGAAAGGCCAAATAAAACCAGACTCATGAGGCACAATAAAAACATAATTTTCACCAATGTTATAATCACGTTTAGTTCAGGAAGAGACAAAAACAGCCGCCTTAGGGAAGTGCTTAGATGAATTTAAAAAAACAATGTCACCGTGTTTGGAAAGCCAATTGGGTGTGTGGCATGTTCTGACACCTGATTGTTACAAAGAGTCGAATATAGTTTTTGGATATAGAATATAGTTTTAAAAATGCTTCATTGAACATGCTTGTTCATTGTGACACTAGACTATAAATGTACTTTTCCTGGCGCCCGAGGTATTGGCTGCATTTTCATGTAAATAGTTGTATATAACTTTATTTGCTAAATTTGTACTTGAATATCGACATTTATAGCTAAAAGTACAACTTGTTTGCAATTTTGCTGTGGTGTTTTGGTTTACTGTGAATGTGAAATGTTCACATTGACCTGGGTTGTCATGTAACTACACATATGCTTTTTGGTTGCACTTAACGTTATAGATAAGAAGCCGTCAGCTCTTCTCTCAATGTAAAGTTAGTCTTAGTAGCTGTTTGAAAGGAGTAACAGGGTCACATTAATGTGGATGAATGTTGGTTTCAAAGTTTGAAATTGTTTCAAGTTGTTTTATTTAAACTGTTGTTGAAAGTGCATAACAGTTTATTTATATATATGTATATTCCCGTCTTCCTTAAGTCTGTTTGCTCATACAAAACACGAGAATGTTTTAACCAGGGGTGGACCAATTATCAGCCTTGATATCTGTCTTTGGCGATCATTATCAGCTTTTTAAAGTCTCCGACAGCTGACCTGATGGATCAAACTTAAAACAAGGTCATTTTGGCTCTGCAACTAGTTGTCTCCTCTCTAGTCAACTGTATATTCACTTCTTCATGCTGTGAGCTTTGTTCCTCCCACAGTACCATCTGATTGGTTACATAGTACATGCCAATCAGCAGAAACTCTGCATTGCACCGTGTGTGTGTGTGTGAGTGAAAGGGAGTGTGTGTGAGAAAACCGGGCAGACTTTCTGAGGAGAAGCTGCTCAGAGCCAGGTGTACAGACTTATGTGAGGGTAAATTCAGGCAGCAGATTTTTCCAAAGTTGTACATTTTTTCCATTTTGAAAGATCTCAAGTGTTAGAAAATGGCACCTTTTGAAGTGTGTCTGAAGCCCTCTTTGACTGTGCCTGGTTATTGGAGGATCATGTTGTTGGTTAGACATAATGCAAGAATACCTAAGGTCTACATGGACTCCATGGTGTACAGTGTTCAAAGATCAATAACCTCTCCCGTTGCTACGGTAATTTTATTTTGTGTGTAATTAGTCAGTCAGTAACAGTAATTAGCAGCCTTATTTTGAATGACGGGGCCCCTGCTATCACATTCAGTTCAAATATATTAACAGCATGTGACCCACCTTTAACTCCCTCTCTCTTTTTCAGACCTTTATTGCAGAAGGATGGACTTAGGTGTACAAGTGCCCTCTGCGAATACTTCAATCCAGATTTAGTTTTGAAAATGCAAAATAAACATTCTAAACAGCATTAAAGTGTTGGTGTTTGTATGATGCAATTTTTATTTTATAGCAAACAAATATGGGTTATCAGACTTAGTGATTACTAGTAATCAGTATCATACTAGGGAGCAAAAAACATATGTTGACCTCAAGTTTTAACCAACACCCATAGGTCAGTGGTGTCAAATCTGTGCCAGAGGTAGCCATAAGAATTCAACTTGTTTTATGGCACTTAACTATTGAGTCTGTTGTTTATAACTAATGGTATTTATCACATCATTACTCGTCTGAAATGTTCTTGAAAACATTTTTAGCAGTCTATACTGAGTAAATAACAGGGTTCGATTGTTTAAACGTAGGTACGTGTCTAGTCATGGATATAGTTGTCCACCCAGATTTGTTTGAATTGGAAAATGCTCCTTTGGTGTCAAATATTGATATGCGATTAAAAGATGATTAATTACAATTGATTACAAGGTCAGTAATTCATTTATTTTTGTAATCGTGTCCCACCACTACTAATAATTTACTGGCCTGACACATTTGGGATCACATAGGCTGTATTTGGCCCTTGAACATAAATTTGACATCCATAGGTTCTCATTCAGTATAAAACTCATAATGGACGACTAATCTCAACTAGTACCCTGAGTTAGGATCGGCTCCAACTCTGACACTGTCTCTTCTGTTTCTCATCCAGCTCTGAAATAGTGCAGACCACGTTTCATTTTCTGATCACAAACCTTTCTTGTTGTTTGCAGTCCCATCAGCGCGTCCACACTCGGCTGCACAGGCGCTTTCAGGCCCGGTTGGACGCTTGGGCGAAGGATCACGTGACCAGTGAGATGGCTGCCGACTGCCGCAAGTGGCTGATGGGAGACGAACAGGAAGGCCTGCTGCCCTGTAGCACCACTTGCACCCCTGAGGTCCTCCATTACCTCAACGTTAACAAGTACCGGGTGAAATACCGAACACTGTAGTACACGTCCTGTTCATCACGTTGACTGTGACAGTGGTCGCCTTTACACAACAGACTGCCAAGCACGACTTCAAACACGGCTTCATGAGGACTTTTCCAACCTGCCATTACTGCATTCAGCTGCCAAAATACAAGGTCGTCGTCTACAATGACACGGGACATTTGGTTTTGCACTTGTTGCTGCTGGACCGGATTCTGAGGCTTGTGAACGTAGGAGTGTAAAGATGTATATGAAATAGTAGTTTTGCAAGTGTTGCTGTCATTATATTCCAAAACCCGACATGTTACGCTATCAGGAAATTGCAGAGTAGAGTTTTACCAGGGAGGAGTTTCCCATCAGCACACGAAGGATTACAAAGAATTTCCATGATTTATGAGGACGACTTTATCACTTAACAGAACGTAAAACAAAAGACCTCAGTTTTTCTTTAGTTTGTACGATCAAGTACCTGTTACCTCTGTGACAATGTGTGAAGTTGGACTTGGAACTCAGTCCGACCTCCAGCTGTAAAGTTGTACCTATAGTTTGTGAATGTTCTTGACTGTAACAGTGCTAAACTGCACTGAACACCGGTCACCGTCGACTGCTGGGTTTATGGCAAAAAGCCAATAAGTTATGACTGCCCGAACACTTTGTGTAAATACGTTACCTTTTTTTTTTTTTTTTTTAAATCAGATGTAATTGATGTGTAGCGATATTAACACATAGTTTCCGCCTTTAGCTAGAGGTTGCAGAGAAGTTTAAGAAAATGTCAAATTTTAACTTTTTTTTTTACAAAAGGATGTTATTTAGAGACCTTTCTGTGCCGTCGATGCGTTCTTTGTTTCATAGAATTCTTTTTTTCTTATTCTTTTCGACACAGAACCCTTCAGCGTTTTTTCTACTTTTCAGTCTTTAAAGTCACTTGTGGTTTTAAGATAATTGAATGTAGCCGAGCGTTGGTTAATACTTTGAAAAATGGACACTCCTGCTGTTATTTTCCAAAGTCTTAACAGATCCGTCGAGTTTCTCTCAGATGTTACCAAAAGTTTCAATTCTGTTGGATGTGGATGAGCTTGGCGGTTTTAGAAAGTATCGGCCACAAATGATCTCTGCAAGAATTGTGTATATTTTTCATGCTCAGTGTTGAAATAAGCCTGCGCGTGTGAATGTCAGCCATGTGATTTGTGTGTAATTTTAGGACACAGAAAGCAAGCAATAACTCTCAACTGCAGTTTGTCCAGGCTGATGGGGCGTGTGTCGCGCTGAAACACAAATGTCAGTGAATGCATCAAAGGAAGAAGGAAGGGACAGACTCCATGGACTATTTAATTGCCGTTTCCCCCTCGAATAGGAGGTTAAATAGGAACTGGAAATGTCCGTACAGATATTGTAGATGACGTTGGATGAAAGGAGGAATAAGAGGCTTTTATTGTTTGCTGATGATCCTTAGGATGTGTAAAGTTTATGAGTTTAATTAAGACGCAGGATTAACTCTGCATGGGTCTACCTTACAGAACACACCCACGTTAACTTTCCAAGCTTCATCAAAGTGTAGGCGGATTGGGAAGAAACAAAACAGACATCAGCCCGACACGCTTTCATCCAAGGCAACGATCGGTAACATAACCAGCTACAGACAATCTTGGAACAGTTTATTACTTGGGTTTTTATTTTTATATTTACTGTGTTTAATATCAGAGAAAACCACAGGACGTCCCGGGAGCCGACTGTACATAAGACATTGTTTGTACCTTGTTTAAAACGTGTTCTTTCTCTGACTTTTATGACGTTGTACATGAGTGTAGTATGGTGTTTGGCATTAAAGTTTCCTTTGAATAGACTCAATTTTCACGTGACGGTTTTCATTTCCACACCTGCAGCCTCTTCAACCTGACCAAACATTTGGAGAGTTTTAACAAAACCTCATCACGGTTGGACTTTGATCCAAGCAGGAAAAGTTAAACACGGAAACAAAGAACATCAAAATGTATTAGTTTTATATGAAAGCAGGATGTATTCCTGTAGCTCGGGGGTGGGGGGTGGAGGGGGCTGGCGTCATTCATGTGGTTTTTTTATTTTTTTTATGGACATCTGCATGTCGCAGGAAATGTGAACTTGGAAAGATTGCAGGATTACTCTTATGCTCGTACGTAGATCCGTGTGCAAATCACATCATCCGCTCCAAAGATCTGAAATGAGATTGAGAGAGAATGTTTATTGACATAAGAAAATGATTAGAAGGTTATTTCCCCGCTCCTTAGGAGGAAAAAAAAAAAGCTTGGCCTTGTCCAGACCACGTATATTTCCCTTCCGTTTAAAATGTCTCAGTGCAGCGCAAAAATTACTACAGACACTTGGAACAGGATCAGATGCAGCAGATGTGTGTGTGTGTGTGGGGGGGGTCTTGCGGGGGGGGGCATCTAAATATGATG
>JAPTHA010000018.1:12844795-12854997 GCA_029814585.1 Gymnapogon annona | reverse complement strand
ATGCCTTCAGTGAGAATCTACAATGGAAATAGTCATGAAAATAAAGAAAACGCATTGAATGAGAAGGTGTGTCCAAATTTTTGGCCTGTAGTGCATGTACATATATATATATATAGACTAAGACATAGCCTTAAAAAAGTTATTTGTTTATTTGGGTGACCGTAGGCAAGATTGGACAGTTCTTGAAAAATGAAAGGGCCTAATATTGTAACAGTACTGGTTTTCTGAGCTCTACCAGATGATTGTACAAATGTTGAAGACGGGACATGAAACCCATTCCTCAACCATGTGTCTTTTATTTCTTCAAAAATGCTAAAGCTGCGGAGAGCGCCCCATCGTATTGGACGCTCCGACCTCCTCCTCGCACATATTCACAGCCACCTCCATCACATCCCATGAGAATGAGAGGCCCTGGCTCTCACCCCGGCTCAGTCCGATTTGTTTCCTCTCTGACGGCCCCTCATCAGTCTTTTTGACAAAGTACCTCGCAGACAGCGCTTGATAATTAATGTATAGAGCAGGGCAGGGAGCACTCCGTCATCCCACCAGGAAGTGTCAGCCCTGCCATCTTCACAAGGCCTCCTTGTTTGTTTCATTCATCAGTCCATCCGTTGGTCTCTGGACACTTTTATTTGCAAAAGGGAAAGTGAGCACATGTATCCAGATGAAGAAAGAGGGAAGTTTGTGACAGGAATAGGAAAAATAGGAGGCGTGAGCGTGCGGTCTGCTGCCATCTACTGCGCTGTCGGAGAAAAACACGACGTGTGTGACATTTGATGAACTGTACTGTCGTTTCAATGGTGTCATTATTGAATGCAATGCAATCAGATGTATCTTTGTGGACAGAGTCATAAACAACCACCATGTATTCCTTCAGTATGTACATTACAAAGAACGCACAAAGAACATATTCCACTTTAACCTTTATTTACTTTATGAAAAGTATGTCTAATGGAGCATTTGGACGACAGAGCCCTAATATTCCACGAAATTACTAACCTGTTTTTCTTCCGTGGTGAGCGATCCAGACTGACCTATAGCACGTGCAACTCTTTTGTCCACAGTCAGAGCCCGTGTCTTGTCTTATTACGTCAAAAGTTTTGAAGTTATAACTTAATGTCTTAACTGGCATTAAATTCTGAATTAGTTTTTTTTTTTAATCTTTTGGGCTCAAATATTTAAATATCATTCCATTCCAGATTAAGGATGTGTCATTCATAGTATTTTCACTGCAAATGTCAAAATGGGTTAGATTTAACTGTGTGAGTGTTAAAAGGCCAGTCCAGGGCCAAATCCTCAACCTCATGTTACAAATGAAATATTGTTCTAAACATTTAAGAATCAGAAATAACCCTGTGGATTTGAGCTCAATTAGCTTCACCTAACAGTCGACTCTTATCTCATTGGATGAGATAATGGGATATGACCTTTAGTGTCACAGTGTCACCTTTGATAAGATGTATGATGCCCCTCGGTTAGAAGGACGTCAAGGAAACACATTAGCCTGAAATGCAGAGACGATCCCATTTTCTCCTCCAGGACTCAAACGCACAGTAAAGTCCAGAAACAACACAGTACCGTATTGACTTTTTGATAGAAATGTATCCCATAATCAATTCACACTAAACCTCTGTGCACTTTAGAAATACTGCGGAAACATTACACATTTCCCCCCCATAACTCTGAATTTGTTTTTCTTTTTCTTTTTTTTTTGTCAGAGAAAAAAAAAGTCCTGAGGTATGGAGTTTGTTAAAATCTGGCTCAGTTCACATCAGTGTCTTATAATGAAATCCATAAAAAAAAAAAGGGGCCAGAATTTATCATCTGACGTAGAACATTTAATGCATTTTTTTGAGTCCTTGCTCCAAGTAAATCTTAAGCTCCTATTTTGAGAAAAAATAAAGTTTTATCAATATTTAATGTTTAACCTGAAAATGACCAAACCTGCTTTTTTTTTAATTTTATTAATTCAGTTACTCATTCTTTACACCCAAGTAGAGTCTAAATGTTTTGGGTCTTTTTATAAATCACATAAATATTGTTTAATCTTCTCTTAACTCATTTTGACTTGAGAGACCAAAGACCATCTCTGAAACATGCACATTCCATTTTTCCCGTATAGTATTGACTTTATCTAGCTTTAAGATTCATGACATCAAATAAAAAAAAAAAACCTCCGTCTGTACCTATGAGATTTCAGCGGAATCAGAACAAATGTCATTAATTCCTGTGTGTCTGAAACCAGGTTTTTATTCAATCTGGAAGAAATGGATAGAACAGTGTCTGAAGCTCGGTTAAGGAGTCCACATTATTTATACTTTTAATTAATCAAAACAGGAAATCCTTCCAACAGTTATAAACGGATGGTTTGGTCACAAAACAGTGAGGGAGGGGCTTATTGTTAATTATGGGCTCTTATCCTTGTTGCTATGTGTTTATCATTGTTGGTAAGTCACTCCATTCCATTGTTGTTATTTGTCAAATCCATTACCATATTATACCATCTCTGTCAATAGGATATAGTTACTGAGTGTAATAGGCATCAGTTTTCCTAAATGTATTATTTTGTTATTGCATAATTATGACTCCATATGGATATTTATTACAAATTCATTTGCGAGTACTTATTCATAAATTTCCCCATGGTGGGATCAATAAAGTTCCATCTTACCTTAAAGTAGATTAAGATATGTGTTGTATAAATCGCAAGAGGTATTATCAGGCCTGAGAATGGAATCTGAGAAAAATCTCTGAAAATTAATCACCAAGCAATCGTTATTAAAATTTCATAAGGTAAATGGTGTTAATAGGTGGACTCTAGACATATGAAACAGCTATAATCATATCTCAATTTTAATGATAAAATGTATGAATTCCAGTCAAAAAATGTATATTGCAAGGATTAGTAATAATTAAGATACTACATTGAGAATTTATAATATTTACGCGAATCACGAGTGATATTTTTGGTCAGAAAATCTCAGAAATCCGCGGAAAATTGTCAGGCCTGTATTATATACGTTTTCTTCTTTCCACTCCTTTTCGAGACACACAAATGATTTATTAATTAATACGTACATGGAAACTACTATACTTTGTGGATCTACTGTACTTTTTTCTTATTCATCTTATTTTTCTTAGCTTAGTTATTGGTGCCTTGTATGCATTTATGTCCGATTCTATTTGTTTTTCTACAAATGTACAGTAAACAAAACATGAAGAAACAAACTTGGTCACAGATTCAGATGTGTTTTATTTCAGCAAAAACAAGACATCAGGGCGACACATGAACAGCACATGTATTCGGTACATGACTCATGACTGTCGACAATTTAATCACACGTGTTGAGTGACAAGAAAATAAACATTTTAATTTGAGACAGCCGTCAGACCACGGTTTCCTTTCCGTCTCTGAGGTTTGCAGGGGTTAATAAAACACGTCTGAAAGAACAAGTCAAAGTGAAGCTCTGCGTCTAAAGTGGTTTCCCTCAAATATTTCCAATTTCTGTGGATCCCACTGCGGCCTGAGTACATTTCTATGTAATATAAGAATCCAGGCGCTCTTACAGCTTTGTGGAAGTTGATTTTATCAACTCACAATACTTTAATATTTAATATTTTCAACTCTAGAGATTCTGTGGTAAAAATCCAACAATAATTGAAAAAAATAAATTAGATTTTCTGCATTTGTAAGACATTTTCACACAATTTATAAGATTTATTCAATCACATTTTGTGCGGAAAAGGATAAAACATTTACATTATTGCACTCACAACAGGAAAACTGCCAACTTATCCTTCAGCTAACTTTTCAGCATAATGACAGGACAGGAAAAGTCTACTTTATACAGCGCCGTGTGCACGATACCAATGAGAAAGCAAACTGTTATGATTAAAAAAAAAACTGCTAATACATTGCAATGTTGTACTCTATGCAGGAAACAGAACAAAGAGGCTGTAGGGTGTTAGTAGAATGTAGAACAACTGGTTCTCACACATGTTCAAGAAATTAAAAGCAGGTAGTGGATTTGATTTCACACTATGAAGGCCGCAGCTTAAAAGGCAAAGGAAAGCAACTGTGGAGCAGACATGGGAGATCTGTTTGATGAGGAAACCAACACTTTGGAAACATCTGTTTACTGATTGACCCTACTAACTACTAACCCTATTGATGTCATCATGAGTCACTTGACCCGTCTCCGACCCTAACCAAAGAACCGACTGAAAATAAGTTAATGTAGTGTGTTACAGCAGTAGCGTGGTCAGTGATTCTACTCTTGCCCAGTGCTCAGACATGATCATGTCTGTACAGTTAACGTTGCCGCGACCACTTCTCTAAAAGCACGGACCCTGTGTGGCTCAGAAAAACTCATGATGCATATGAATCTCGAGGGCAAACTTGGCTCTTGTTCCTTAGTGCATCTCTAAATAAAGCTCGTCTTATAGAGAATGAGGAGTGTGTCCGTTTCCATTTTGTTCCCTCCCCCTCCCCCAACATCACCTGCTTTCATACAAAGTCTAAGTTGGGGCTAAAATGGCACGTGGTCCATGTACAGAACTAGTCAGTGCAGGTTCGTTTTACCAGTGTCTGGAATCCACCAGCTCCGGCCTTAGACTCAGTTTTTTTAGCGTCTCGTAGCCGACCACCATGACGATGGCAGTGGGTGTGGAGGAAATTATGCGCGCCGACAGTCCTTTGGTCAATCCCCAGAATCCTTCTTCTGCGATCAGCTGCCTGAACGTCTGGACCACTGAAGACCTTCCTTCAACCTAAAGAAAGACAAATAAGTCAACTACATGTTTGCAACTTGGAAAAACAGGACCAATGACGCATGATCAAGAGTCTGGGCCGTTTCATAGTCAACGCAAGGGCACGCACACAAGAACGCATTGCGACGTATCGAGATGCATCAGCCGCCACTGATGCGTGATTGCGTCTCAAAATGTGTGGTCCAGTATTTTTTTTTATTGTTCGATTCCCGGGGGTGAGTGTCCAGTAGGTTGTGTCAAAGAAGGGCATCCGACATAAAAATTCCTGACAAATCAAATATGCAAATTGAATTCACTGTGGCGACCCCGGAAGGGAAAAAGCTGAAAGAAACTGTAGAAAAGCTCTCCGTGTAAAGGCTCTCGCTGAAGTGTCGTGTCTTATCAGGTCAGCCAGTACTGGCGGTTGATGACTTTATTTTTCGGTGCTGTTGTCACAAACCAACGTAAGAGCTAAGTAAAAAACAGAACATTTCAATACCTTTCAATTATCAGTTACACACCTCATTACATTGATTAACTTTCTTTTAGCTTTCACAAATGTACAATTTGGCTACATTTAGACACAAACCTTGTTCCCCGATAGACAGACACTAAATTTAACATTCTTGAAGGCTTTTCCATTTTCTTTTCTTCGTTTTACTTTGTCCGTTTATCTTTCTTTGACTTCTTTTCTCCGTTTTCTGTCCATTAAGCTAGTTTCTGTACTTCCGGTTCCAAGGGATGTTTTAAATTAAAAGCATACTGAATTCTTAATAACACAAATACAAAAATTTAGATAAATTTTTGTCTTACCCATGTTGACCTTCACAGAAATCATCATCATCATCATCATCATCATCATCATCATCCAACCCATTCACACATGTAATACCACACATCACCAGTGGGAGCAATACACAAGCGATGTGGTTGAATTGAACGCATGTATTTACAGAAGAGGATGTGCTCATCGATAGGCTACATGAGACACAGCAAAAGAGAGAGAGAGACAGAGAGGGAGGAGTGACATGCATTTCATATTTTGCAAAGCCTCCCACAGGAACGCAGCAATAATAATAAAGTGCTCAATTGTGACGCCATATATTTTCCTGAAATCTAAACTAACTAGCCTGACACTTCCAAAACTCATCTAAAAATTGAAAACAAGAAGCCAAATAGAAATAACTGTTGAGAAGTAGTGAATAATACTAAACTATTGTGATTCCATTTCTGACAGTATCGATGTTTACCTGTACTCTGGCCCGGACCACGTCCATTGGGTTTGTGACAGTAGACGCAGTGGCAGCAGCGAGTGGTCCAGCCATGGCCTGAAGAACCAGATGAGGGCAGTCGCTGGGAGCCAGTTTAGAGAGCTGCTCTGTTCAACACAACACACACCGACAGCTAATGAATCGCATGGTCAAGACTTGTGTTTCTCAATGTAGAAATGGACATTCAAACCACAGGGGTGTTTTCAAAATGCAGGACAACATGACTTTCTTGTACTCCACACTTTAGAAAAACCAGCTGCTTACCAGCATAAAAATGGTAAAACGGCCACCATACAGCACTGTTTGGGATGTAGGTGAGCAAAGATGCCACATATCCCCTGTAGAAGCCCCGGAAACCATCAGCAGCAAAAATCTGAGCCATAATGTTCCTGGTTTGGCCAAACACTCTTTTGGGTTTTCCAGAGTCTGTGTTCAGACGAAAGCGGGTGAGGTGCTCCCCTTGGCCCTGCATCATCAGCTGCTGCGAGACGACATCTATAGGAACAGTGATGCTCTGAGCCACCAGAGAGGCGGAGCCACCAGCCACCAGCGACTTCACTGTGTTATCCTCAGAATACTGGGAGACGTACTTCCTCACCAGCTCGTACGTGGTGATGTACGCCTGACCTGAGATGAGGGTGAACGTGTTGACCATGAAGCCGCGGTACAGGCCTCGGACACCCTCCACCCGCAAGATCTTGAAAAAGGCATCAAACGTGCCGCTGTAAAGTGATTTCCCCCTTTGCACCTGCAGTCTCGTGCGGATGAGCGTGGCTGGGTAGACAGTGGCCCGGATGGTCATAGTCATGAACACCCCAAAAGAGTAGAACTTTCTTTTGTCCAGGTCCTCCCACTCAATGATCTGGATGTTCCTCTTCTGCTGCATCCTGTCAGTTGTAGGAGCCCCCTCATCAGAATGATTCCTGTGTGTGACAGCACTGCAGTCAGGAAACCGCTTCTTACAGATGTGTAAATTCAATTAAAGACCCTGACAGAATCCGAAAAACAGCAACAAGGTATTATCGTGAAAGATGATGTTGGCACAAAACACCAAATAAATACATCTCACCAATGTCTGTACACTATAGGATGTAGCATCAATAAGATTTTATAAAACTTTTTTTAGTCAGAATGCAGTTTGTGGTGAATAGGTTTACTTTTGTTGTAAAACTTATTTCCAAGTATAAAAATGCAAACAAGCTGAACAATGTACCCATGATACATGCAGCTGTACTGCATAGAGGAAATAGAGTAATGTGAGTGAAAGTATTATTATTGCTGTGGTTTATGTTTGTGTGTATGTATAGATGTATGTTTGTTTATTCCTGTAGTTTGTGTGTGTAGATGTATGTTTATTGCTGTGGTTTGTGTGTTTGTATACATGTATGTTTGTTTATTGTTGTGGTTTATATTTGTGTGTGTATGTACAGATGTATGCTTGTTATTGTGGTTGATGTCTATGTGTGTGCATGTATACATGTATGTTTATTGTGGTTTGTTTGTATGTATGTATAGATGTATGTTTCTTTATTGTTGTGATTTATATTTGTATGTATGTATTGATGTATGTTGTTGTGGTTTGTATGTATAGATGTATGTTTGTGGTTTATGCTTATGTGTATGTATGTATACATGTATGTTTGTTTATTGTTGTGGTTTATATTTGTATGTATGTATAGATCTGTTTTATTGTTGTGGTTTATATTTGTATGTATCAATGTATGTTGTGGTTATGTGTATGAATGTATAGATGTGTTTGTTTATTGTTGTGGTTTGTTTGTGTGTGTATGTATAGACGTATGTTTGTTTATTTCTGTGGTTTTTGTTTGTATGTATATATAGATGTATTTGTTTATTGTTGTGGTTTGTTTGTATATATGTATGTTTGTTTATTGCTGTGGTTTATCTTTGTGTGTGTAGATGTATGTTTATTGTTGTGGTTTGTGTGTTTCTGTATAGATGTATGTTTATTGCTGTGGTTTATGTTTGTGTGTGTATAGATTTAGGTTTATTGCTGCGGTTTGTGTATGTGTAGATGTATGTTGTTGTGGTTTGTGTGTTTGTTTAGATGTATGTTTATTGCTGTGGTTTGTGTGTATGTATATATGTTTGTTTATTGCTGTGGTTTGTGTTTGTGTGTATAGATGTATGTTTATTGCTGCGGTTTATGTTTGTGTGTGTGTATAGATGTATGTTTGTTTGCTGCTGTGCCAAAGCAATTTCTCCTCGCGAGACATTAAATATCTTTATTAAATATCTTTATCTAGTATTATTACTTTTACAGTTTTACAATGAGCAGACACCTTTATTTCTCTCTTCTTTTTACAAACATGAAAATATTGGGAATGTGTGTGGACGGTATTGTAAACGCACAAGTCAGAATGAAATGGCTACTGTGAATATTTAGTTTGATCTCTGACCATAACAACATCTAATCAATTATTTCCCAGTCTCAAGTCCTGTGTCTTCATCTCCCTCTGCCGACGGTTCAAAGGTCATGGACAGCTTCACGTGCTAAAGTGACCCGTGTCATCCTCGCAGATGAAACGAAGCGTGTCGCTGTCGTGACATCTACTGCATATGACGCAACACCTTCATTTGTCTCCGAATCGCTCATCAAACTCACAGATATTTGTACATGATAATAAACGCACATTGACAGATATTTGTACATGATAATGAACAGAGGACATGGTGTTCCCTGAGCACTTTCAAGAACACCTCAGAGTCTCGGCTGCGAGCATGTGATGGCAAATAACAACAAACAGCCCTTAAATCAACCAAAGTGAAGACAAACCCAACAGCACCGAGAGGGGAGGAAAATCCACCTGTTTATCCGGTACCGTGTACGTGACAGTAACGAGCCTGTGTCGGCTAACGCTAGCTCCAGACACTGTTAGCATTAGTGCCTGGGTTTAGCGGCCACTTACCTTCACCCGCTGATGTTTTATTTCATTTCCGAGTCCTTAACATCAGTCAGACTACCCGCGTGTTGTCAACAGCCGGTGAAAACACCATCCCGAACACCGACATCCGAACGGATTAGACGAGCTCCAGATTATTGCACCTGCGTAGCATTGAAGCTAGTCGGCTAAATGTCAAGAGCTGTTCCGTCTCATTCAAAACGCCATGAGGATCGAACAGCCAATCACAGAGCGCGCTGCTGCGTCTCCGTCTGCTCCAGGCTTTCCCATGTTGCACCGCTGCCCACATCTGCCCGGGGGACAAACCGAGCACAACTCCCACTGTATGACTGCTCCTCTGAGGACTAGTTCAAGAACGAGAGCTATAAAGGTGCATTAATATAACAGTAATGTGCCACCTCTGTGTTTTAGATGTGGAAGAAGGAGCATTTACTCAGCACTGTTTACACTGCTGTGCAGTTCTCACTGTTTATAGTACTATTTTACATTGATAGGTGGTACTTGCACTGTTTATAGTACTGTCTACGGTTTACACTGATGGATAGTATTTGCACTTTTTATAGTACCTTTTACATTGATATGTGGTACTTCCGCTGTTTATAGTGCTGTTTATAGTACTGGTTCTGTCTACACCAGGGGTGTCAAACATGCGGCCCGGGGGCCAAATGCAGCCCGCCAAAGGTTCCAGTCCGGCCCGTCGAATGAATTTGTGAAGTTAAAAAATTATACCAAAGATATTTACAAAAATTATAGTAAATGGGAAATATATAATCAAAATAACCTATAAATACAATTTCTAATTTTTCTGTGTGGAAATTTTCGTCCAATTTTCCTTTATTCATACTAAACCAACATAGAATTTCACAAAAAACCTAAATAACCTGAACAAATTCAAAACAACCAGAAATATCTGAAGAGAAGTAAGTCTAATTTTATCAATATTCTACCGGTTAATCAATATTTTGTGTATGTGTACATCCACGGTGATCTCTAAGTTGCAATGTACATGTATAAAAGAATAAATTGAGGAATAATATTGACAAAAGTGCACTTCTCTTAAGAGTTGAGGTGGTTAATGTTATTCATTGTTTTAAAGGACAGTTTGTCGATAAACATTTTCATCATATGAGGACAGTTTGGAGTTGAAATCATTGATAATGTAATCCTGTTATTATTGGACAGGTTCGGCCCACTTGTGACCAAATGTGGCTGAATTTGGCCCCTGAACTAAAATGAGTTTGACACCTCTGGTCTACAC
>JAPTHA010000018.1:12790645-12801105 GCA_029814585.1 Gymnapogon annona | reverse complement strand
AGGAGAGGGGGGAGGGGGGGTGACGGACAGGAGGAGAGAGACGCGCTCCAATGAGAAAAGTTTACTTGTTCTCTGTCCGGCGCAGTCTCCAGCTGAGGGCATTGATGTGAGCGCACAGGCTCTTCTGGTGAACGCGCACTTCTTTCCCCCCCATCTTTCACCCTCACACACACACGGAGCACCATCTTACACCTTTTCCCCACTTCTTCTTCACTTTTTAGTTTTAGCGCTTCTCTTGTTGTTGCTTTTTTTTTTCTTTTTTCTTTTTTCCTCTCCTCCCCGTTTATGAATGATTCTCTCGCGCAGCCCTACTGCTAACGGCTGCTCGGATACACCGGCGTCCGCCTTCGCACGACCTCACCTCGGCACGTCTTGTCTCCTCAAGTTCAAGCGCCACCAGGACTTTCACTGCGGCTTCAGACGCACTTGGGGGAAATATCAGTCCAAGAGGAAAAACTTGATACTTTGTGCAGCAGCAGCAGCAGCGGCGGCGGCGACGACACCGACCGAAACCACCGACGACATGAGTCTGAAAGCGGACGCAGAACCCAACAACAATGTCTCCATCGAAGAGGAGGTGAGTTGGACCAGGAGGTTCAAGGCTCTGACCTGGGTCTAGTTTAGTCACTTTTTGCATTTCCGGCCAAAAAAAAAAAATCAAACATTTTCCCTTTTTTTTTTGTCTGTCATATTGAAGTGTTTTCCGCTTTATTCCGGTTTTAAAGGACGCGACGAAGGCGCAAATAAAAGGAAACGGGAATAATTTCCTGAAGGAGATTAGAAAATGGAATAGAAAATATGTTCCATGGTACCTTTTTTTTCAATTTAATTGATTGGACTTGATTTGACTTAATTTAGTCATATTCACTGTAGGTGTGAATAATAATCAACAATAATCAATTTAACAACCACTACTGAGACTTTTTTGGGTACTCAATTGTATCACTGTCCTTTTAAATGATTGTTTTAAGTGTGGGATATAAATTTGTGTCGATTAAAAAAAACAAATAAATCAATAAAAAAGTGGGGTGAGGGGGTGGTCTGTGTGGGGTGTCTGTGGATTTAAAATTTACATTCAACTATTTGAATTTTCATCAGTGTTTTTGGATTCAGGACTGGAGCCAAACTAAACACAGTACATCATGTAGAAGGTGCATTTACCACCTTTGGAAAAGGAAGGAAACAGAAGCGTGCACACACACACACACACTTAATCCCAATTTACAGTTGGAGGATAAAAGTAACAATACCTTCAGAATTGTCTTTTCACTAAGAAAAAAAATCTGTCAATAAAAGGCATGATTGTGTTGCAGTTGAAGTGTGATCCATGTTGACTTTCTCAACCGCTGCTTTCATTTCTGTGCTCAGTTTGTACATTTTGCTGGTGAATGGCTCCTCATGGGGAGTCACCGAGGGAGGGACAGGCCTTTTGTCGGCCCTTCTTTGTTCCCATTATCATCCAACAAAGCCATGTGTGGTCTCTTCACATTTCTGAGCCTAATTTGCTCTTGTGTTCTTTTTGTGTTGCCGTTCTAATTGAGACCAAAGAGCAAAGGACGAGGCCGCGATTGGAGGAATTTGACAGAGGAGTTTCTACAATTTATTGATCTCATTATTGACTACTAAATACACCAATGTAATTTTTGATGTAAGTTTTTTTTTTATCCAAAAGGTGCAAATGAAAGAAGGTAAAATAAAAGTAAAATTCTGTTTTCACCTTAAATATGAACATTTTCTTTCCTCCTCCTAAACTAATTATCTGTGCTGTGGGTTTTAAGGAAATTCTATTTTTCTATTTTCATTGAGCAATTAATCCATCGAGGCTAATCTGTTGAGTCTTCAGGCTCTGTCATTGGCCTCCACTGATGTCAGAAAATGAAGCGTCTCCAACCGACACATTTCAGCCCTTGGTGCGGCTCTGGGCCTCAGGTGGAGGCGGAGTGCACCGCTGCGTCAAACGAGAAGCTGGCCGACAGATTCTAGCATCTCCATCCACTCGTGTCCAGCTGGGCTAGACTTGAATTTTTGAATGCGCCGACTTGTAAAGACTGAGAGTTGCTGCTGTGCGGCACCTGAAAAATGCTGGAGGGCCGGCAGGGTTGGGGCCGCAGGTCAGAGGAAGGAAATGGAGTCACACTGTGCGTTGTTGTCCAGTGCTGTTCCCTCTGGCAGACCCATTGTACTCGGGGCCTCTTCACCGGTTGGGAACTAATCGTCCTCGCGCTGCACTGTTTTTTTTCCCCCGTTCACATTGGCCTGTACCCGGCATCGGCTTCATGTCTGCTCCAGGGGGGTCCTTTTAAAGAGATGCAGGGGTCCCCATAAGAAAAACTATCATCCTGTCTCTACTTTAAGCTGCAATCGATGGTTTTAGTCATATTAATAGTGCCTGTAATATGAGCAACAGGCGTTTCAGTGTGATACTGTTCATAAATAGGGTCATCTGTGGGGTGGGCTGCGATATGTGCAAATGCGGACATATAAAAAAACATGGCATGTGGAACATCCACTCATCTTTAATATGGTTTATATCTTGTACCCCATCAAAACCTTATTTTATTGTCATTTCTATGAGATGTTTAGCATTCTGCTTCATCTATAGATGTTTGTAGAGTCCCAACGATGTGTGATGTTAAACAAAACTGTTGCGTTGTAATTTTTTTATGCCCAGGAATTTTATTCCATGTAATGCTTATTGTAGTGACTTGAAATGTGCCAAAAGCTTAAGATTTGTGCTTTTTTTTTTTTTTCTTCCCCTCATAGGTACGAACACTGTTTGTCAGTGGTCTACCAGTTGACATTAAACCACGAGAACTGTACCTGCTCTTCAGACCTTTTAAGGTAAGTTGCAACACAAACGGCCTCTGAACTGAAAGGAGCCGTGTAAGTTGCAGTGACTGTAACTACAAACCAATGTATGTTTTCCCGTCTTTCTGAAGAGTACAAGCGAGGAAGCTCCAGTGTGTGTGGGGGGGAAAAAAACACGGACAAGGGTCATGACGAGTGCTTGAAAAAGGATTATCCAGACGAAGTGCTCTCGGGTCAAAATGTTTCATTAAATGAATTATTGTAGATGAAGTTGTGACCAGTTTATAGAAAATCTTTTTTATTATGAAGGCCTTTTCATGATGGGATGTTTTGTGAGTGTGTGAATTCTGGAGTTCATGTGGTCAAGGCCGCGTTCTCACATTAAGCTGATAAACAATCTTCACTTGATCCGTGTCCAGATATTTGCATATATGGAAATGAGGCCACATCATTATTGGTCCCAGCTCTGTTTTTGAGCGGACCCCGGTTCCATAAACACCCCTCCCACCAGTGTCCTAACTAACCAAATTGGAAGTGGTATCCCTCGCACATGGATGACCCAGAGGAATGTGTAAATGAGTAGCCCTTGCGATTGGCCAACCAACCCTCTCTCTCCCTGACCCAGCTCGTCCACCGTGGGGAGATTTTTTTTTTTTTTTATTTCCCCTCGTAACATTCAAACATTGTGAAACCACTGAAATGTTTGGTTTTCCTGTAGCAGGGCAGGTAGCTCAGCGGCCTGCACACCTGACTCACTGGAAGTTGACGTGGGCTTGACTTGAGTCTCCCTCTGAGCTGCTGAGTTTGGTCTGGGTCAGTGCCAAGAATTTATCACCGCTCATGTACATGTAGTTTTCCATGGCTGTAAATCAGTATTATAAAAGAGCCCGTCTATCTATAGTCTGCTCAGACCAAATTCCCCTTCGTTTCTAAGGAATTTGCTCAACCTCTGTCTGTTGATCGTGGTGCAACGGTGACTTTATTTGGAAGTCATGCTTAATCTGTCTTTACAATAACAAAACTGATAACACGTTTTCTCTCAAACTGAGCAATGTTCCTTAGTTTTAACTCAAAGATAAAAAAAAAGAAACAAAGTAACTGACCTGTTGACGACCAAGAAGTTGCCATTACCTCTGCCCCCCCCCACCCCCTCCCTCCTACTATCGATGACAAATGTAAATGCATTTTTGTTGTTGTTCAGCTGAACTGGGACTGAAGCCCCTCATGACTTTTCTTTTCAAATGGTGAGGCGTTCAGGCCTGACTTCTTGCATGTGACTCCATGGTGGATAATTGGCTATCTTTCTTCCCCACAGGGTTATGAAGGGTCACTGATTAAGTTAACATCAAAACAGGTGAGATGGCTTCCATCTGTAATAGTGGTGTTTAATGCTGTACTGAAATATTAAACCATGTTGGGAAGTAACTGGTTCGGGGACCAGTGTTATGCAATAGGAAAAATATGTAAAGGAATAACAGTGTTGGTTAAAACGAATGAAAATATTCCTTTTGTTGGTTAAAGTTTATGAAGCACAGTCGTGTTATGATGATTATGCACACTGATCACTGTCCTTAATTGCTGGAAATTTGACAACGTTTAACAAACTTTGAATTAAACGCAGTATGCATTTTCTATTTTTCTCATTCGTCACAGATCCACTACCTCTGCCATTACTTTTCACAATAAAAGTTTTATACTCGACCAGAGCATTTCCCCAAGAGGCAACTTAATGGGAAAAGTTCAGTTTAAGTCTCATCGCGTTAGGAATAGACGTTCACTTTGGTTCATCTGGTAAAAAGACACATAACTTCACTGTTGAATAACCAGATAAAACATTACAGTGGATAGATGGACGGACTGGCAAATTACACTGTACAACACAAGTGCAAACACACAAACATCAGTCAGAATTGAAAACAGACCTGGAGTTTAAAAGTAAAAACACTGGACAATTGAAATGTAAGGAACAAATAAACGGTAGTTTTTTAAATTATAAATTTAAATTAATACATAAAATTGAAGGAAAAACAAAACAATTTGCTTACACGTATTCAGAAAGAGTGGGCAGAACTCTAAACTTAGTATGATGGTGGATGAATTTCACTAAAAACATAAGTACACTAATCAAATCAAAATACATACTGCAAAATTCAAAGCCTTTTCTAATTTCCGACACTGTCACCTTTGCAAATACTTTGACTGGACACATGAATCGGATTTTATTTCTAATCAGTTGTATCCTGAAAGGGATGAAAAATGAAACTGTCTGACTATAGAAAAAAAGTGATTGTTTCATTGAACTGATGAAAACGCATTTATTTTAACAGGGTAACTAGTATTATGCCACTTACTGCACTTCCTGTTAAAACATTGATGGTCAACCTCTGGATCTTTTTGCAACTATATTTACCTGAAGGTTCAAGCACTGTTTTTATCCAGTCTGGGAAATGATTATTAGATCACTGGGGGAAAAAGAGAAAACTTGACATTTGTCATAATAACTTTAATCTATTAGTAGTGAGTTATGTCAGTCAAATGTTTACTTTGCATATATGTCAGGAAGGGCATCCGACGTAAAAATTCCTGCCAAATCAAACATGTGAATTGGATTCACTGTGTCAACCCCGAAAGGGAAAAAGCTGAAAGAAATCATCATCAATATAATATCCGATGATGAAAAAATGAATAGTCCAGAAATGGAACGAGGTAAAGCCATTTGAATGTCTGGTTTATTGAACATCTACAGGGAATCATGGAGTAACCGCCTACTAATTATTTCCGTAGCTGTATAATAAACATGGGGGTTTTCCGTTGTGCTTGAACCTGTACAAGTGCTGGTTGGTGGGTCTTCCTGTGGGATCGGTGGTTTGAGTGTTCCCTTTTGTCTTGCAGCCTGTCGGGTTTGTAACCTTTGACAGTCGCTCTGGAGCTGAAGCTGCGAAAAATGCATTAAATGTAAGCACCCTGTTGGCTTCTTTTTACTAATACATTTCCCCCCTTGGGAGTCTTAATTTCCCCTTTATTATTCAAATATGTTGCTCTGTGTTTCTTCTAACCTTTGTGCTGAAACTGTAAATGACTGGGAGTACAAACGGTTCTTTCCCCTAAAGCTGTCTCAAAGCCAACCCGTTCTGTCTCTTTATAATTCAATGGCAGGGCCATTTTTGGAAAGAGGCCAGAATCCTGTAGCCTTACGGTAGTTTACTTTGACCTTGATACACATCCCTTCTTAGTCTGGTGTAGCTTTTTTTTCTCATTTGTGCATATCACTGCTTTGACTGTAATACTTGTCCTCTAGCCACATTGGTAGTGTTACTCGGCCACATCTTCAGTAGTTGTCACCAATAGCCCACGTTGGCAGCGTCTAACACTTCTCTCTCTCATAGCCTTATAGTCTTCCTTATGAGCATCACCTCCTAGAACACACCAGCAGTCACACACACAAACACATACACTCAAATACTACTCACCTGCATGTGGGCACGACGCTTAGGGCACAAGAACACAAGCAGGGTTAAGACAACACTCCGATGTCTCGCCATGGGCCCCTTTCCTCGCCTCCTCCTCCTGCCTCAGCTCTCCAGTTTTGTCACGAGGAAAAAGAGACGCACTCATGTTGAAATACTAAAGACTAGTATCCTTCAGTCAACCTTTTATGTGCTTTTTTTTCTTTTTTTTTTAAAATGCTTTGACCTTTTGGGGGAAGCAGTCAGGTGGAGACGACATGTTTCTGCATAGCAACAGGAGGGAAGAGTTGAAGGATACGTCTTCAGTATTGAAACGGGGGTTTTTAGGAAAGGAGGCCATGTGAGACGACTGAGCTACCAGCCCCTCAAAGTCAGCCCACCTCCCTTACGTTACTATGTCCCCCCCCCCCCTCCTCCTCCCCTCCGTCTCTTCCCTCAGGGTATCCGTTTTGACCCCGAAAGCCCCCAGACCCTGCGCTTAGAGTTTGCTAAAGCCAACACGAAGATGGCAAAGAGTAAGCTGATGGCCACACCGAACCCCACAAATATCCACCCTGCTCTAGGAGCACACTTCATTGCACGGGACCCATGTAAGTTGTACGGCTGCACCACTCGTAGGCTCTCTTCATCCACTCTCACCTTGCCGGTACTCTTATTGGCCTTGTGTTTTTTGCCCTTTTATTTGGTCTACCCTGTGTGTAAGGGTATTGAAGTCAGACGGTCAGGGGGTTGTAACCGGTGTCTAACAAATGAAGGACTAACTTCACCCTCCACGTGCATGTGTCATCTCGACTCTTAAGCAGCTGCTTTGCTTCTTTCTAGCCAGGAAATTCCACTCTCACAAGATTTAGTCGGCAGTCGTCTCTTCTCTTTGCTTTAAACACCTGCTTGATTAATGTGATTACAGCAGGTGGGGGTCGATGCACTTTTAATGGACTCCACTAGTTTTTGGGAGTTACTGCAAGGGTCTGGTTTAAAATGTTCATTTACTTTTTATTTACTGATTTTCATAGAAATGTATTTTTTTCTTCAGTATGTAAGTTTTCCCTTCATACATGAATAAATAAAGCCTCTTACTGAAATATACAAGAAATGCATTGACAATATACCAAACTAGTGCCTTGAGGCGAAGCAATGAGATGACCTAGTTCAGAGGAATAGTGGGCAGTAAACATGCTGTCCTGTCCATCTAGATGAATGAAGAACTTTATCAGCACCACTTTAAGATGATTATATTTGGCTTAAAAATTAACTGGCAATTAACTCATGTTTGAACATCCTCAAATTAATTTGAAGTGAAATATAACTTGACGGAACCCAGAGGTGATACCCAGCCCCAGTCGCTTCAATAAGATTGATCATGTGGATTAAATTGTGCCAGATTTCAGTCAAGTAGTAATGAATCATTTTGTGGAAGCATGATTTGATTATCTTCGCTCCTGATTATCTTGGGTTTGTCGCAGTTTCTTGCGCGATGAGTCGTTTTGTTTAGGTCAGTCAACTTTGTTTTCCTCCGCCTGTACTTTCCCAGATGACCTGACAGGGGCAGCACTGATCCCAGCATCCCCGGATGCCTGGACCCCTTACCCCCTGTACACCACGGAGCTGACCCCAGGCCTCCCCCACGCCGCCTTCACTTATCCCGCGGCTGCTGCCGCTGCCGCCGCCCTCCACGCCCAGGTGAGGGACCAACCGGTGTGTTTCTCTAAACTTTCTTTCTATAAATGTGTTTCTGCTTTGACATCGCACAAAAATCTGCACACACTACTGTTGAAGATACTGTAGCTTCCATTAAATGCACCATCAATGCATAAGGACCATGCAGTGACCATGATAGGATTGAATTGATCTTTGTTTAATATTCATCAAACGTCCTATTGAAATTCAAGTCGAAGTTGTCCATTACATATGGTGTATTGATCTCATGTCCACTCGTGTAAACCCTGATATCTCAAATGTTCAGGCTGCTCCTGTACTCAGTCTGAAATTCCAAAAACAGTCGACGTTAATGTTTACAATATGTCATCTTAAAATGGAAAATATCTGTACTCGTGCTCTGCCAGCAGCGTAGATGATGTGCGCATACTTTACACTTGGCCTGAAATCTCCCTGAGTTATTGTCACTGAGCTGCTTTTGGCTTATTCCTTGGATGAGTCTCTGATCTGGATGTCCAACTTTCTCCTTTCATGGAGTGTTTTCACTGTGGAGGCAGGGGGTGAGATGCATTGATGTATACATCAGTGTTTAGAAAAATAGTAAATTAAAGTACAAACGCATGCATAAATGGCAACAAAGTGTTAAATATTGTATGGATGCCTAATAAATACTGTGAAGAGAAGGTAAGTTGTGAGTAATGTAACAGACACAATAACACGTCTGTGCTCGATCACTTCAGCATTTAATTTTACCTGTTTGAGTTCCTTATGACTTTAAACTGCTACTTGTTGCGAGAACAGGCTGAAGAAGAGACAATAATTCATTGTGGCCTTTTAATGTTGTCATGTTGGTGGGTAGCTCTTACTCAGAGGGCTTTTGGTAACAATAGCAATGGAAAATATTTCTGTCATTGGGTCATTTAGAGTTCATTTGTGGAGCAAACTTCCTCCTGCCATGTAAGAGCACAGGGCAGTGTTGTATCGCCAAGAAGGCAGCTCATACATTGGCCATTTTGTCGGGCACAAGACGCTGAGGAATGCAAGGTATTTGCTTGGAGAAATTGTTGGTCCTGATGGCCTTCACTGAAGGTGCCAACTTACTGTACATGTTCCTGTTGGAACATAAGCTGACTGCAGGCACACAAAGGGGGGGGCTTTTTAATTGCAATCTGATGAAAGATCACCAAAATACTGGGTTCTCTTCCCACTGACTCTTGGCCTCATTAGTTTGACTGTGGCACAGCAGTGCAGCATTAAGACTCTTCAAATGTCTCCAAACAACAGCTGATAACCTGCTGAGGACATGAAAGTGTTCAGACCTCCTTCTGCCACAGGTTCTAGTCGCAGGTACGGACTGAATGCAGCTCTTAACCCTGTGGAAACATTTAGCACATGGAGAGCTGCACTCCTCGTTTCCGTGCCTCTCAATTACTCGGCACCATTTCCTCCTATGAGCAGCTCTGTGACCCACATTCCCATTGCTTCAGTGACCAGGGCATAAAGGGGCCATCCTAAAACATAGTACATTTCCAAACAGTCTTGATAAGTCACACAAAACTGAGGCTGGAAGCACTGAAGCCTGGTTGTGGTCTGGTGACTGACTCTGTTTGTGTTTCTTTAGATGCGCTGGTACCCTACTCCCTCTGAGACTTCCCAGCCTGGATGGAAGTCCCGGCAGTTTTGTTAGATATATAGTGAGTAACTTTTGATACAACGGTGCTTTTTAGATTTTAGCCCCACATTACTCTATTTACTGCCCATTCGACATCATAGTGATTCCAGCCTTGCACAGTGTATTAAGGGTGAATGCCTCCTAAAATATCAATGAAAAATGATCCTATGTACTGATGCACAATATCTTCTCGGTGACGCTTTCTTGTGCAAAAACAAGGGCTGGGTGAGGTATCAAGGTCATCTCAATCTCAACTATACAAGTTGTTTTATGGAAACTAAAAATTAATGCTTCAACGCAAAATTCAATTTGTTTTAGTGATGATAACAATGAATCTATTGTGAATGGTTTGGGCAGTGGTGGGGTTTTTTTTTGTTGCAACACTCATTCTTGCAAAAGCTGGATTTGGTCATTTATTGATACTGTGAGTATGTTGTACAGATTAAAAACAACAAATGGAATTCTGTTTAACCCGTTCAGATCAATGAATACAAACACCAGCCCTACTAAAAGCAGGATGTTTTAAGCCACTATATTGTGTTAATGTAAACTGACAATATTATGATTGGGGGTTTTTTTTCTCGATCTTCAAAAATATGGAAAAATGAAGTCTGGAGAATTATAATGAATAATGCACCAAATCGTTCACGTTAAACATTTGAGGTATTGAACTACTCAAAAAAGACTAATCGTGTTTTATGGCATTTTCAGTGAGTATTAAAAGCTGACAATAGCGCCAGTACATGTAGTTCAGACTTGTGTTTGGGAAATACAAGGGAAAATTCAGTTATTTGAAAAAAGAATATTAAATGGTTATTAAGAATTATTACAATATAAAGTTTATATTAAAAAAATCC
>JAPTHA010000018.1:12512758-12529668 GCA_029814585.1 Gymnapogon annona | reverse complement strand
TAATCCTACACCAGTCCCTAAACAGACACACACACACACACACACACACACACACACACACACACACACACACACACACACACATATACACACACACACGCACACCTATACACACACACACGCACACCCACGCACCCACACAGGCAGCGTCATCCGCCGCCAACACACACACACACACACACACACACACACACACACACACACATACACACACAGTGCACACACACGCAGCATGATCCGCCACCGACACACACACACATAGAGTGCACGTGCACACACACACACGCACACACAGGGGCAGCATGATGCGACACACACACACAGTGTCACAGTGTCTGCTTAAGGGAATCAGAGGCAGAGTCTACACTCAATACACAACCACATCCAGAGGGAGGGAGGGACAGAAAGAATAAGATGCGACTTGTCGACTCCTCCAAATTTAAGTCGACTTGTGCTATGGGAGTCGACGTTTCTGTTAATGCCCTACTATACATACATATATACATACGCATACATGTTATGGATTATATCTGTCTATTTATTTTGTGTTTCACATTCAGTGTTTTAATGCAGCTCATGAAATGAACAGAAAAATCACACAGGTGAGGCCGAGTTGAAAAAGATGAGGCCAAAGAGAGGCAAAATAAACCAATGGCAGAATCGAAATAATCCAAAATTACCCAAATCCACAAAGACTCCTGTGGACTACAAAATTGCTAAGATGCAAAAAGAGACAAAATTGTCGAATCACCAGTGATCTAGTGGTTATGGAGCAGGACACAGAGTTCAGAGGAAAAAGCTGAAACTCTGGAGCATGAACCACATTCAGTCCAACAAGAGTAAATATGTTCCTCTGCTGCAATGGAACAGGTCTGCAGTCTGGTCTGGATCCAGGCCTGATAGGACTATTATATTCCATTTGAAATAACTGATGTCAGTTTGTATGATTTCGTGGCTGTGGATATGAAACACTTCCCTTTGTTTCAGTATCAGATTATCAGATTGAGAGTCGTTGTTTTTCTTTTTCATCAGTCCTGTGGCGTGACGGCGTCCGACACCAGATGGTTCAGTTTGACACATTTCCTTCCAATAGATTCGTCTGATTCTCCTCCAGTTGCAAACATTCACCGCTGAAATTAGCCCAGTTTTTTGGCTGAAGGTGCTGATGATGAGACTAAATGATGAGGAACAAACAGACTGGACGCTTTAGAGACGCCTCTGGAGTCAGAGCTGCCAAATCCCAGACTAGTCCAGACCGGAGTGTGACATCGACTGACTGTAACCTGAGCCTGCGGTGCACATGCCGCGTTGCTTTTGCGCTTCCCGAGGTGGATTTTTATGCAACGTCCAGACCAGCCACGCTCTTCACCGTCTCCTGGAACCTGAGCTGATTTTCCTCCTCGCAACATCGAAGCCGTGATGTTTTCTCACTTGTCAGAATGATGCACATGCTCCTGCCTGCCCCAGGACAACCCCTGTGGTATCCCACCCAGAGAGGCGCTAACCATAACGGTCGACAGAGTAGAATCTGCACAGGAGAGTCGTAAAGTCAGATGTGCTTTATTTCCCAGTTTGCTTTTAACTTTTCAATATTTTGTTAGATTTCATCCATTTGGGCCATAAACAAATAAATCAAATACAATCACACCTCGGCGCTCGACCATAATTCGTTGTTGAAGCCTGGTCAAAGCCTGGTTTAATTAGTACTTGAGTGTGAAATTTCTACCCAATTGATAATCCTAACGTTATTTATACATCATATTAAACAGAAATAAAGTAACAATAACAAATTGTGTAGAAATAATATTCATTCATTCATTCATTCATCTATCTTCCAAACCCGCTGCTGGGATAGGCTCCAGTGTAAATAATAGTAACGCATAATAAAATATAACCAATGTCATTTTTGTTCTTCCCTCTTGCTGATTCCGTTGTTTGGTCATCGCCGTCACTCCTACCGCCACATCACTTGCTTTTATAACATCAGATTGTATGAGTTCCTTCTTGAATTGCATAGTGGTATGTATAGTTTTACGTTCCACACCAACACCAGTATCACTGTTTTTCTTCGGAGACATTATAAGGACCCAATGGAAATAACAAAGTCAAAAATAAGGCAACAAACAACGAACACCCCTTCGGTCACTCGGGTATCGTTGGGTGGCCGAGTACAGCTGAGTTTGAGCTGCGAGTTTTTGTTTGGCCCCGTCGGGAAAATTTGAACTTTTGGTTCGAGTACCGATTTGTTCGAACTGTGAAACGTTCGGGTACCGAGGTTTGACTGTACTCATAATTTTCCTATTATTGACCTTTTAAAAATCCCTATTTTTTCAATATGAAAATCACAAATAATTTTGCAGCGATATGTATGGACTAGAGGCAGAGCTGGAGGGAGCAGAGATGAAGATGCTGAGGTTCTCTCTGGGACCAGGATGGATAGGATTAGGAACCAGTAGGTCAGAGGGACAGCACATGTTAGAGGTGTTGGAGATAAGGTCAGAGGTCAGGCTGAGATGGTTTGGACATGTCCAGAGGAGAGAGAGTGAATATATTGGTAGAAGGATGATGAGTCTTTAAGTGCCAGGCAGGAGGTCTAGAGCAGGGGTCAGCAACCCATGGCTCTGGAGCCGCATGCAGCTCTTTAGCCCCCTCCATGCGTCTCTCCGCAAATGGAAACATCACCAATCAGCAAATCACTGACATTAATTCAGCTCCAGTAACTCAACTGCCTGTGATGAGTCTGTGATATGATTGATATGGGACAGACAGCGCTGTGATGCAGGTATGGAACTCTGGTTGTATTGTTATTGAGGTTCGGACTGTGTTTTTCCCCTCAAAAATGGCAAAAAAACAAAATCTGATTTCTTTGTATTTATATAATTTCACCAACAAAACGTAATACATCAAAATTGTAAAGCAAGTCAAACTTAAAGCAGCAAAGATCAAATAGCACAGTAATAGTGACAATCTCCTCGTTAGAGTAATGGTAGGTATCCCTGCCTGTCACAGGTAGATCCGGGTTCGATTCCCCGATGAATTTCCTGCTGCAAGGAAAATAAACACTTCATCGTTAATGCTCATTATGTATTTGTAGCACACTTAGTCATTTTGATAATATGCTAATATAGTTCATTTATACAGTGTTCCCTTCGCATAAGACTTATATAAGGATTTAATTTTTCTGCGGCTCCAGAGAGATTTGTTTTTTGGTTTTTTTTGGTCCAATATGCCTCTTTGAACATTTTGGGTTGCTGACCCCTGGTCTAGAGGAAGACCAAAGAGGAGGTTTATGGACGTAGTGAAAGAGGATATGAAGGTAGTTGGTGTGAGAGCAGAGGATTCAGAAGACAGGGTTAGAAGGAGGACAGTGATTGGCTGTGGAGACCCCTGAAGGGAAAAGCCCACTGAAAGCACACTAGTCTGAATGCATCTATTTCCTGTCCGTCCATGGGAGTGGATCTCTCCTTCACTGTGGTTCTCCCCGAGGTTTCTCTTTTCCCACTGGGTTTTTTGAGTTTTTCCTTGTCGAGAAGGAGGGTCTAAGGACGGGGGGGATGCCCAGGACATGAGTCCATTTTTCTTATTCACTGTGTATTGACTGTTGTTTATTCATATGCAACAAACTCTGTGAAGCCATTTGAGACATCCTTGTTGTGATATAGAGCTCTTCAAATAAAAGTGAATTGAGTAGCTGGGATCGGCTCCAGTGATCCCCGTGACCCTGCAAAGGATAAAAGCGGGTTTGGAAGATGAATGAATGAATGAATGAATGAATGAACGAAAGTGAATTGAAGAAGATCTGTCAATGTTAAAAAGCAACAGTGGTTAATGTGCATGATCATTTTTTTTATGCTAAAGTCAAATTTGAAATGCTAAATATGTGTCAGTGTGCCTTTTTTACTTGCTTGGGTGCCAGTGAATATTAAAAAACATGCAAAACTTATTTTGTTTTACATGCATTTTATTATAAATGCAACACTTATTTATATTATTGTTTTGTTTTAACATCGTTTTGTTCTGTTTCATCTGCTGTCTCTGATCCTGCCATTGTGGGTTGGGAGTGTTGTATTATAGCGTCTGAATAAATGTTGTCTAATGAAGTTTAAAGTTTAAATCATGCAAACATTTTGACAGACATTTGCAATGTGACTTAAATTAAATTGTGAGAAACATTTATATGATGAAGTGCAAAGTGAGTGTGATACGCTCACACAGATACTGAAGGTTGACTCATTGTATTAGCACCAGTCAGGAGACACTTAAACCTATTAAACAGACCTGCCAAACTCCACCAAGTAAAGTTTTAAAGTTTCATTAAACCCTAAACATCCTGATCTCCGGTGTGTAAGACGGCATCCGACTGTTCAGAAACACCTCAGCTGCCGGGACGAGCCACGCATCGGCAGCAATAATGGAAAACACATTCTTTTGAGCTGCATTCCTTCCCAGGCAGACTCATTTACATCAGGGAATCAGTAGATAATCTGTTAAATCAAGCATCGCAGCGTGAAGCCCCTCCCACCGATGGACAAATCCATCACTGGAGGCCTGTCAGTCTCGGAGCGGATCAGGTTTTATCCAAAGACTTTGGACGGGAGAAATACGGAGAAAACTCAACAAATCTTGTACCGGTGACAGACGCACGCGGACTCAGATTTCACTGATACATCTGTGAACCACCAGCCAGTCCTCGTCTTTTATATCCACTCACGTTCACCTGTTCTGCCCAACGTATACACTTGCATCTGTGTCGATCGACCTCTTGCTTTGCCATTGTCAGACGTCAGGCTTAGGCCTGTCACGATAATACATTTTGCTGGGCGGTAAATTGTCCCAGGAATTATTGCAATAAATGATAATATTGCCGTTTTGATACAATTTTTCAACTAATATAATCATAATGGTCTAATAGTGCAAGTACACCCTTTTAAAGATAAATAAACTTGTATTGGAATTATATTATGGGAAAAAGACATTGTCAATATCAAAAATAAATCATCAAAACAATAAAAATTTGTGGAAATGCCATCTTTTGGACGGTGTAAAAGCTGTCTGTGTGTGTAGTGAACTCCAGTGTGTGTGTGTGTGTGTGTGTGTGTATACCTTTGACACTGTTTGCTTCATAACCATGGTAATGATGGAGGTCTGTCTGTCGGGATCACGTGCACTGCCCCTTTGCTTGGGTGAGGGTTTTTTTTCCAGCTGGGAAAACTACGATGTGTGTGTGTGTGTGTGTGTGTGTGTGTGTGTGTGTGTGTGTTTGAGGTGAAGGTGTGTGTTTGGAGTGTTGTCTATAGCGTAAACGCCGCATTTACAAGCTCTTTTCAAACACATGTTGACAGCGGCTCATTGAGTCTGTGCTTCACGTGCTCATTTGTCTTGATTCCTCAGTGTTTCTATTTGTCAGCTGTTGCTTTTGTCTTAAAAACCTATTTTATTTCCTCCAAATCTCTCCCTCTGCTCCTCACGGACCCCCACGCTGCACCTAAGAGGCCTCGCCCACCATACAGAGGGTGACTGACAGGATAGTTCACTCCTGATTCCACTGAGGACGGTTCATTAGGAGTTAGTCGCCACAGATACAGAAATTTTAACTCATTTTCCGGCGTCTTTGGTAAATAAAAAATTATCGCACCCAGCAAACTCATTTCTAATTATCGTGTGATTAATCAATTTATTGATTATCGTGACAGGCCCAGTCAGGCTCGTCAACTGTCAGGGTCATGTCGACATCAATCTCACCCTCATTATTTCAGTTTTTGTTTACATGTTTAAAGAACTTCAACTTATGGCTTTCCGAGATCTTTTGAAGAATACACGTTTAATGCCTATTCACAGCCATGCTGGCAAAAATTTGATGATGAGAAATCAGATGATCACATCTGGATTTGTCTTCATACATGAATACCTGTTCCAAGTACTAGTCCTAGTCCCAGTCTTGATCTTAATCCTAGCTCTAATTATAGTCTCAGACATGGTCCTGGTCCCAGTCTTTGTTCTGATGCCAGACCCAATCCTGGTCCTAGTCCTAGTGCCAGTCCCTGTCGTCCACATGTCCCTGCTGTGCTGAGGTAAAGGTGACGGCTGGTCTCTGGTTCTGATATTTCACCCGGTCCAATCATCATTAGAGGATACTGATCCGTTCCAGATGGACCAGGAACTCTGAGCGTCTGTGAAATGTGGGCCGACTGGACCTGCACACACACACAAGGCGCTGACGCTGCCGTTTCGGAGGATAACCAGCCTGTCGACGGTGATCAACACAACGCGCCTTTCATCATTCGCCCGAATATATACATGGAAATGACACCCGATGGAAAAAAACTGGATTTTTATAAATCACAGCTACTGGCAGGGGCTTTGTTTGTGCACAGACAGATGAATGGCCTCCACCAGGACTGTTTTGCTGTCATCATTATTCCCGTTTTGGAATCTCAGCGTGATATGGAAATGTGTTTCTCATTGTAATGTGATAATGAAGAGACTGAGCCCAGATACAGTTCTATCCCAGTGCCACAGTCTGCCCCTCCATCAGTCGGACATTAACAGGGCCCGGTTCTATATAACAAACACCAAATGGACCAGAATGCACTTCACTGCCTCTGTGGTTCTGGCATTTTACTGCTTTCTATTGCATTTGTCGGTTCTTCTGTTTTCCATCCTGTTTTTCATATCCTGATACGAGTCTGGAACGATCCTCATCAATCATCTCAATGGAACCGGTTCAGGTCCCAATCGGTCCTAATTCCTCCAGACCCTCGTCCATCTGATCTGATTTCAGCTTCTGATAAACATTACATGACATGACTTCATACCAGCCACCTGTCGTTGTCTACAGAGGGCGGTCATTCCACGCTGCTGCATTGTCCTTATCACGGGTTCAAGTTCCGTGAAACTGGAGTGAACTCTGGGAAACGCTGTCATATTCTGAAGAACCGTGTGTTTTCATGGACATTCCTGCGTGTTGTGGATGTTCTGGGCCTCCGAGGTCAAGCATGGAACCTCCACAGCAGCGCAGGTTAGGGTTTAGGACGGAACAACACTGTCCTCTGGTGGCCAAGAGGGGAACAGCTGATATTTACAGTGTCCGGAGTCGACGCGTCATAAACAGTGTAACACGTGTTATATCCACCAGGGGGCAGCAAAAGACTATAAATGCTGTTGAAGATGATTATTTTAACCTCAGGTACCCTGGCACACTTTGCATTTTATGATTAGGATTCTGTTGGGTTTCTGTTGACTGGACCTATGCATGCGAAGCGCTTTGAGACGACTGTTGTTGTGATTTGGCGCTATATAAATAAACTTTGATTTAATGTTAAAAAAGGTCATGTTGATGATGATTTCTTTCGGCTTTCTCCCTTCTGAGGTCGCCGCAAAGAATCGAATTCGCATATTCGATTTGGCAGGAGTTTTTACATAGGATGCCCTTCCTGACACAACCCACTGAACACTCATACCTGGGATCGAACCCGGGTCTCCTATGCTCCAGCCCGGTGCCTTAACAACTGAGCGATCCAACCAAGATAAAAGGTCATGTTATTTTTCCCAATTTCAATTAGGTCACAGTTAAAAAGTAAAAAGTTGTTTTTTGCATGATCATTATTATTATAAACAATAGAAAATGTCCACACTGGCACAAAAAAACCAGAATAGAATACAACAGAACTTTCAAATAGAACAAATTCATAAAGCACAAGCACCTTAATCGCATTTTTATGTAGTATATTGAAAGAAAAGGTTTTGTGGTTCCAAAAATATGGTTTGCTTACTTTACAAACATGGGATTTAACGGGTTAAAATATGATTGTCATTGAGCGTTTAGTCATTTTGTTTATGACTCAAGTTGATGTTATTACACTTGAGAAGAGACCTGATAAATAGTGAATGAGCGCCATTATATCATTATGAGGATGAAGTGTTGATAATAATATCTCACGGGTGAAACTAAGTCTCTTATGGCTTTGGGAGGGGAATGTTTTTCCAGTTTTAGAAACAGACTTCTGGACTTAAATTAAAAACTCATTCCTCGGGGGTTACTTTCTATAATTTAGAGAGGGAGGAAGGTTTAATTCAGTGTATTAATGTTTTATTTTTATCACCAGCTAGTCTCAGTTTAATAAGTATCACTGCAGTTTCTTTAATTTTCAGGACATTTTACAATAAGAGGGTTATAGATGCTGTTTCATTTTCTTCTCCCCATATCCATCCATCCAGTTTTTATCTGGTTTTAGTTCGTTTCTAGTTTGACGTTAGTGTTGAAGCTGACATATTTAATCAGTAGTTCTCAGTAAATGCCAAGTGTTTATAACTATAGCATGACGATGATGATTTCTTTCGATTTTTTCCCCTTCCGGGTATAGATTTGGCAGGAGTTTTTACGTTGGATGCCCTTCCTGACACAACCCACTGGAAGCTCACTGTGGGAATTGAACCCAGGTCCCCTAGGCACCAGCCCGGTGCCTTAACAACTGAACTATAGCATAAAGTTTGATAAAAGACAGTGGTTACAGACACTGGGTTTTTCTGTTTTGATATAATAACCTTTGAATTTATGATAGGAACAATGCATGACATACACTGAAAAATGTGAAATACACAGGATAGTATTATAATAAACAATGAGAAGTCATTTAGTGAAGGTTATAGATGCACATTCATTTGGACGTTGCCACGACAACAGTTCCAGGCCTTTAAGGCTTGACCTGTGAGTTCTGCAGGTTCCGGTCCTACCTGTCATGGAGTTCTCCGAGGTGCTGAGCTGCTCCCTCAGTTTGTCCACGTCGTCAGGGTGGACCTGCTCATACAAGGTACTTCCGAACCACTCGGACTGAGGGTGGTTCAGCACCGGCGTCACCGAGTCCGACACGTAGATCACACGGCCCGTCTCCGCCGCCACCACGAACAGGAAGCCGTCCGCTGCCTCCAGGATCAGATGCTTCAGCTCCTACAGACACGGAACACAAGTTAACCTTCTGAGTGGACCCGTATCCCGATCTGGACCAGATCTGGGTCTGATCGGACGTCAAACTGATCACCCGGGTTAAATACAACGGGCTGTGGGTTATGTAACGACTGCTGAGGTGTCACATCTGGACCTGTTCGGTGAGGAATGAGGGTTTGTAGGCGCCGTCCGTGGATGTGTTCCCGGTCCCCCTCATAGACTTCATGTGTGACACGGCCATGCGCAGGATGGTCAGCTTGTCTGGCTTCCGGGCCAGAGCGCTGCAGGTGGGCACCATGTCCGACAGCTCCGTGATGTATTGCGTCATTTTGTTGCGTCGGCGTCGCTCAATCTCACTGTGGTTCTCTCTACAACACAGACAGAGGCGTCAGAACCCGTTCCCAGAGACGCTGAAGACGCTGCACTGACAGGTTTCTGATGCCTATTATTTTGGCCTGTTAACATCCATAAAACAGACTGTTGGAAATGATGACAGTGGCGCCCCACTGCGTTCCCACTGCAGGTCGTAATGATCAGTTATTGTTCAAATCCGGGTTGTTGGTTTTTTTTTTTGCATAATTCTTCAAATTCTAATATAAATGTGATGCGATCAGACGGGTGTGAACAGTTTATGTCCTGAAATGACGTCTTGTGTATCCAACTGGGTTTATGAAAGTAAATATGGATATTCTCTGGTTCTTCCTTCTCCACAGAACTGTGGAGCAGAATAGAACTGTGACAAACTTCTCAAACACAATGGTAAAATTACATTTACCAAAACAAGTAAAAATGAACAGAATTCTGAGAAAGAGAGAAAATTTTCGCCATAAATGAACAAATACCTAATGTATTTTAAGTACATGCTGTTCCCTTTATGACAAAATATAAAAGAAAAGGCAAAATGAGAAAAACTACCGACAAAATGAAGAACAATTACTGAAAAATGAAGAGAATGATCACTGAATGAAGATATTTTTGTTCATTTTTGGCTCATTTGTCAACACATATAAAGAACAAGCAAAAACTATGGACCTTCCTGGTTCCTGGCTCGTCCGGTGAAGAACTGCGACGTGTCACAGTTAAGTGATGTAAGAGTTAGATGAAATGTAAGTGGACTGGGTCTGATTTATTCTGTTTACACCATCATGAAAAACATTATATATGAGTCACATATGGGTTAACAGTCTGATTTGGGACATTTTTAGCTGCAGTGTGAATATTTCCCTCATCTCAGTTCAACTATTAGCCGTACATCTGTTCTTTGACTGCAGCATTAGTTGGATTCTTTCTGCTTTTTATACACAGAGGAGACGTGGACGTTCATAACTGATGAAACAGCACATTTCACCGCTGACCTGAAAATGTCCAACACTGTGGATAATTAACTCATGCTGATTTCATTATTTTAACTGGACGTCTGTTGAAACTCTAATCTAAGTCAGACTGCTCCATCTGTAAATCCGCTCTCATTCATGTGCAGATGAACTTCATCCAACGGCCGTCGTCAGAGCACGACCAGCCTTTAGGCAAACTGATGTTTGTTTGGATCCATGTGTTTATTACAGCTATGGGGTCTTAATGGGGTGTGGTCTGAACGGGTCTGCGGTCTGAGGTCTGAAGGGGTCTGAGGTCCACTGTGGTCTACTGGTCTGGTGTAGTCTGTGGTCGGATCTGGTCTGATGCGGTCTGGATCCTCTGAGGTCCTGGGGGGCTCGGCCTACCTGGCATATCTCTCCTTATCCCCACCAGGAACTTGATCATCATCATACCTGTGGATGGAGAACACACACATGTCACATCTGTCCAGGTCAGTGGGCGTGGTCACATGTACATGCATGAGGAGGCAAGTCCATGTCTGATGACGACGAATGGACAAACGTCAGAACTCAGAGGCGGAGGGGTGGTCAATGGCATGGACCCACAATAAGAATGACACAAAATAAAGGGGGTTTTGTTTCCGTTACGTCTCCTCGTGCAGAAACCTGTCACCGGTGCTTCTCAATAAAATGTCATACTCTTTCTAACCAGAAATTAAATCAGTAATCAGTTTTCTGTGTCCCTGAACACATCGTTGTTGATCTTCCAGGGTGAGCATATTATGCACTTAATGTTCTAAAAAGGTAATGCTATGTTTTGTAATTTGTATTGGATTAAAATTCAAAAGAGGTTAATTTTGCATGATTTTTAAAACTCTCACTCAGCCACTGTTTACACTGATGTGCAGTATTTTCACTGTTTATAGTACTGTTTACACTGATGTGCAGTATTTTCAGTGTTTATAGTACTGTTTACATTGTTACATTGCCCATCTTATTCATTGCTTATTTATTATTGACTGTGTGTGTTGTCATATTTACACTGCAGTCACTCTTGGCTTGCACTTTTACATTTCCATATTTATTTATTTGTGTTATCAGCTGCCAATCTATGACATTCCGTTACCAGATTCATTGTGTGTGTCTGTGTAAAGACAATAAAGGAAGTCTAAGTCTAAGTCTCTAAAATCTGCACATTATAAACAAAGGAAAATTACCCAAACTCTCACACTGATACATTTTAGCATTTAAAATTTAACATAGCACAAAAATAATTTGGCATATCAGTCAATGTTTCTGTTAATCATTGTCATGTGCCAGGCTGCAAAATAAGTAATCATATTTTTATGTAGTATATGGACAATTATTTTTTTGCATAAAAAATACTTTTTTTTAATTTTTTACTTTACAAGCATGGCACTCAGACGATTAAAAATATGCCAGCTGTTCAGTATATTTTGCTTATTTTACTTTTAGAATAGCATAGAAATTTGTTCATACCTTGACATACAAACAAAAAACATGTTATATATGAAAACAAAGTCTAACATAAACTACCAGATATAACTCCTGCTCTACGCAGAAATTGTAGTTTTTACAACCACATCAGCTGATTAAATAATGCCCAGTTTCAACCCCCAGTGTCAGATTGGCGTGTGCTTGTTGTCCACATTAAAAGTATGATGCTTTACAGTCTAAGTCCAGAAAGGCAGGAGCAAACCCTGGGACTGAGCGTCTAGAGTCCATCTAAAGCCTGCAGTTCCGGATGTGCACAGCAGAGGGCAGCAGCTCCTCCTCCTCCTTTAACTGTACTGACATCCTCCACGCTCCAATATTACACCGTGTGGAGACGGAGACGACACACAAACACAAGACGAGGCAAATTAAAAGTGAGAGGAGCTGAGATGTGGAGGCCGAGCTGAGTCACTGGTGACGAAACAGAAACAGAAACTGAGACAGAAACTGAAACAAACGAGCGCTGTGTTTGATGGAGGACAATAAAAGTGAGTCATGAAGTCTGGTCACGACAGTAGACGCTGCCAACGGGAATCTGCAGGTTCTCCCATAAAGCCACACCCATCCGCCTCTCAACGAGGACAGGAAATCTATGACAATCTGTACATTTACACACAGTTTGTTTTCCCCAAAAATACCAGCATTTTTTACTCGTGTTTTCCAAACATGCATTGTTTTTCTGTTCTTCCGCTGACGTTAGCGATGTAAATTTCTCGGCTGGTTTCTGGGGCGTTTCCTTCTTCAGTTCAACCTGCAGATTCCCCGAAGCAGACTCAGTGGGATCTTTGTGAACTGGTCTCAAACCTGCCACAGGTGCAGCCGCTGTGGCTTTTCTCACCTTGAAAATTTGCTCGGTCCTTCGCCGTCCTCGTCGTCAAAGTCCATTCTGAGAAACAACAACAAGAAACACAGTGAGTATGTGAGTCAGAGACACTGTGGAGATCGGCCTGAGTTGAACTTTACTGACACATCTGGGTCTGAACACGGACGCTTTTTTAGAAACGAGTCGTCTACGATGAATCACAATGTAAACATGAGGTGGTGTTCAGGTCTTGTCGTCGATGTCCATTGATGACCATGAAAAAATGAAAAACTGTGTTAAATCCAATGATTTACGTGCCCCTGGAGAAAATAAACTACTGGATGCCAAAAAATAAGTAGGATGTACTACAAGATATGGAACCATTTAAAACCACATGGAAAATTTACCAGCACACATTAGTTCAGCTCTATATACCTGAGCAGGGCTTCTAGGTCTGAGGTCAACAGGTCTCTATGTGAATCATGCGGTTCACTTACTTATGTGTTGTTGGTGTTTATTGTCACCGTGGCTGGGTTTTTTTTTTGTGCTCTTCGGGTTGTGTGTGTTCTGTCTGCTGTATTTACTTGATTTTATTTTATTTTTTTCATCTTAAATTGTATCTCGACTCTGTACAGCACTTTGTTCAACGTCTGTTGTTTTTAAATGATTTCTTTTGGCTTTTTCCCTTCCGGGTTCGCCACAGCGAACCAATTCACATTTAATTTGGCGGGAGGTTTTTTTTTTTACGTCAGATGCCCTTCCTGACACAACCCACTGGACCCTCATCATGGGAATCGAACCCAGGTCCCCTATGCACCAGTCCAGTGCCTTACAAAATGAGCTATCTAGCTGGATCTGTCGTTTTTAAATGTGCTTTATAAATAAAATTGACTTGACTTGACTGTCTCTGATCCTGCAACTGTGAGATAGGAATGTTTTGTAGTGTTTGAATGCAACTGTAACACTGTCTGATGTGAAATCCAAATAAAATAATGTGGATCCAATTGTTGACACGTATTGATAGGATTAGTGGATCACCAAGTATTAGACAGTTCAGATCCGTATATACTTCTGGTCACCAGTGGATGTTTGAGTCTGTATGAGTTAAACAAACTATGAATGGGCGTACATTGATATTGTGTCGTTTGTTGTGATCAAAGCTAAAGCCTTGAATACAACACTGGGGCTGATTTTCGACCTGGCTGTGTAAAGGTCATATTTGGATGTTTTTGACGTCTGCTAAACAACATCGAAACAGCAGATTTGCAGGAAGAGCGGCAGTGACAGCAGGTGTTTTCAGACTCGCTGCTCCCACAAAGAGCCCATTCCATTCTGAAGGGACTGAATAATGACTTAACCCCATGTCACCCCTTCAGCCGCCGCCACCCCCTCCCCCCACGCCGACCCATCGACCCGTGTTGGGATCCTCCACCTGACGACTTCGATTCACCACGTGTGGATGCGTGAACGTCACGGGGGGACGATTGTGTGTCTGTTGTCGGGATCTTCTTACGCTACAGCTGAATAAATAAATAAAGTGGCGTCTGGATTATTTATTCATGTTTACGTTTTCCTACAGCCTGTGCATGGACGAAACGCACCGTCTGGGCCCCAGAGGTTTAGACTGACAACGCACTCAAGTCATGTACAACCTCCCCCAGACACAACACAACACACAACACAACTCTGCTGCATCATCGCACATCTGAAAATACCATTAACATGTCAAACAGGCTTCACTGTTCAGACCAGACGGACTGAATGACCCCACGGGATCATGGTTTAAAAACTCTCCAATCACTGACAGGGGAAGATGGAAGTGGGCGGAGCAGAGAGCAGCAGAGTGCAGTCAGTGACAGACGGGGACAACTTTTAATACTTGTAGCAGCGTTTTAGAGAAGGTGAAGGTTTTGCAGTAACGTTTTTTTTTTAACGTTTTTTGAGTTTTTCCTTGCCCTGGGGGGGGGGGTCACACCAGGGGATGTCGTTATTTAGTGTTATCTGTGTTGTGTGAAGCCCTTTGAGACCTGTTGAGTGATTAAGGGCTATATAAATAAAATTTGATTGATTTGATTGATAACGTCTTGAAACTAATATTACATATTATTGATAGTTCTATTTGGGAGTGTTCTGCCGGAGTGTTTTGCTGTTTTATTTTATCACAGTTTCAATTTTTTGTGGTTTGTATAATTCATTCCTAGTTGTATTTTAGCTGTGAATGTTATAAAAATGTTTGTTTTAAACATTTACAACAAACAGTGACAATTAAAGGCCAGGTAGGTTCTTGCTGAAAACAGACGCTACATTTTCTGTTACAATGGTACCGATCATAGGGTAAAGTAGAGTCAAACACAATAAATCCTCCATCCATAACCTGTTCTGTTTGAGCTGTGAGACGAAAATCTGTGGAGGAAAGAGGGTTATGTAACAGAAGAGTAAAAGTAGGAGGAGGAGGCAGATGGTTGATGGTTTTGGAAACCTCCTCCACAAGATGAACCCAAGCCTTTCTTCCTCCTCCACCTACAGAAGATATAAACTAAAAAGGTCCAATCACAGCATTGACAGTAAAAGTTCAGGATGTCTCATCACATGCAGGTTCATGATGAACATCTATATTGATTCTGACAAAGTATGGAACGAAAAAAAAACGCACAACTTTAGAACCCAGAGAATTTCCTCAAATAAAAACTAGGAGTAAATGACGAATAAAGGGCGCTAAAAAACATCAAAATATATAATGATGAAAGATTTCTTTGTTCTAGATCAGGTGTGTCAAACTCATTATACTTCAGAGTGGATCAGACCAGATGAATGGTGACATAACCTAGACATAATAATAAATTAAAAGTTCTCCCCTGGTCTAAATTATCATTCCAATAAAAACCCTGTTAAGAAGTGTTGCGTAACTGCAACACAACAAAGCTTTTATTGAAAATCAAAGAGTTAATTGTATTAAAACTACAAAATTTGGTTTTATTTTAAATCGGCTTGTACTTGTTTGTACAGAAACATTAAAACTACAGTTGTGACTCTGATAGAATCCTCCTCCTCCTCAAATGGGACTATAAAACCTGTGAACCTTCAGGAAATAAAAACCAGCCGCCTGGTCGCAGACACAAAGGAAACACATCCTTATTGGTTCCTAAAGAACGCACACCTGTAGTACATGTGTAATTTGTAGCGGCAGATACTCGGATACTTACCCTCCTGATCTCCTCTTGCCTCCCCGGCCTGGGACAGTTCCGCCCATCCTCACCTGCCCGGCACCGACGCCCCCCGGCATCGCCACCGTCCCTGGCAACTCACTGGCCATCTCTGAAACACAAGGGGTCGCCATGGAAACCGTTCAAATACAAGATGTTCACTGAACCCATTAAAATAGAGGACAGAATCCGATAAAGCAAAGGACATCATAGGGAACTCGTGAAAACAAAGGAACTTCACGGAACCCATTAATATACAGGCCGTTACATGAAAAGTGCTGAAATAAAGGACACTATACGTGAGGTTACGAGATGATACAACAGCAAGAAATAGAGACTCAACGGGACTGAAATGAACCATTTAAAACCAAATAGCACACTGGGGACAACCACCAGGAAAAAAGAAAAAAGAAACGAAACGAGTAATGAGTCTCCACAGCAGGATCCAGGGGACCACTACAGTTCCCTGGACATTCTGATGATCTCTGGTTTTCTAAATGACGCCCGACTGTGTTTGATCTGGATCGGGTTCTCCTTCTGTCACATCTTCAGACAAAGCTGAAAGACGCCCTGAGGTCAAACCAACGGAGGAGCCTCTGGAGAAACCCGTCTCCTTTTCATTCACACAAGGTTGTTCCTGTTCTGGACTCTGGTCCCTGAACACATCACTTCATCAACGGAGACAAGAGCCACCACAAAAAACTGGAAACGCAACATTAACAGACATCTCCACCACAAACACGGCACTGATACTGAAATATAAGACTAAAACTGTGACTGCAACGACTGAAGAATTAAAACACACAAAAAAAATACAATGACCAATACAACAGGTTCAAAAACCGAGGGTTATGGGTAAATTCAGGTACAGCTTCACACTGACTTCCAATTTTCAATGTGAAAAACAACTAATTTAACACACAGTAGCCGCTGTATGTTTATCTGTTGACTAGTCTCAGCTCTTTCCTGTAGCCTTCATTAGAAGTGTCACATGATGATGCAATGATGTGTTTTATAGGCTGCTCAGAAGAGTTATCCAGACAGCAGGGAAGGCTGTAGATAGATAGATAGATAGATAGATAGATAGATAGATAGATAGATAGATAGATAGATAGATAGATAGATAGATA
>JAPTHA010000018.1:12495981-12510989 GCA_029814585.1 Gymnapogon annona | reverse complement strand
AAAATATAAAGTGCACAGTTGATGTAGACGAATGTAACTGCAGTGCAAATATGGCTACACTCACAGTCAATATAAATCAGGTTCTGTTATCAGGTTATCAGGTTCTGCTGCAATCTTAAAAGTCCTGTGGTTTTGATGTATCAATCTCCCGGTACATTCACTACAGGATAACTCAACTAATTAAATCAATGTCCATATATGACTTCCTATACGTGCTCAATAGTAATTATACTGTGCTATTATGTAGTCATGGTTTTCAGTTGCAAGTTTCTCACGTTAAGGTAACAAAAGCCGTAAAACTTGAATAAAGTTTGGAGTTGATACAATTTATAGCATATTATAGTATTATTTTACTGGTCTGGACAGTTTGAGATAGTCTTGGGCTAAATGTGGAACCTGAGCATAAATGAGTTTAAAACCCCTGGTTTGGATGCATCTAAAAGACAATGAGTTAGTTCATCTTAGATCCATTCTAGTAAAACAGTTGTTTGTGCAGGGCTATAAGCTAACAACTCTTGTTGGATAAAGATGTGGGACCGGACAATCCCTCTATCACAGGACTGAAAAGTGTTAGTTCAGTCTGTGTGAGTTGGTAAAGTGTCCAACATGTCCCCGTCAGTGATTCCGGCAGAATCACTGCATCATGAGCCTCATTCATCAGTTTAATTGGAAGTCTGTAGAAGAGCCATTACGATAGATCACCACATGACACCGCAACAGCTCCATCGCTCTTTGAGTTTTTAGTTTCTCGCACATATTATAGGTTACTGCCGGTGCCTTCTGTCGACGAATCGGCTCAGTTTCAAATAGGATCATTTAGAGACAGGCCTCCGTCCTCATTCTGCTGATTAATATCAGGATTTACCCACAATTCATACTGAGAAACTCTGTTGCAGTTTTTCATCAGTACAATATAAGGAGCATATAATTCCCACCTCTTCAGTTTATGTGGTCTTTATTACCAATGAATTCTGTTTTTCAACCCCAAATAGTGCTGTGTTGTACAGTCAGGACAGCTAGAAAACCATCTTCCTATCTGAAAAATTGACTTTTTGAGAAAAAAAAAAACTTGCCCTTTTGTTGTAAAATGTCTTTGGTAACAAAACCCAACAAAAATGGACCATTTATGGACTACGTTATCTTTTAAAATAGACTTAGATTTCCTTTATTGTCATCACACAGACACACAGTGAATCTGGCAACGAAATGTCATTGATCGGCAACTGACAACATAGTATAAATATGGAAAAAATGCAAAGGCAAAATTAGCAAATATATACAAAATAGCTTTCTATAAGAAAACGTTTTTTTAATTTTTTTTAAATAAAAAGTATAATAACGTGAAGTGCATTTTTCACAGAGGTTTTCTTTTTCAGCCATTGCACTGTTGAGTCATACTCATTGTCAATCATTCATTTATCTATATAGGTGTAGTGCATTTTGGTAAATACATACAGAAGGACACGCCTCTTTTTTGCAAAACGACAGAAAGTAACTGTACTCAGTTTCTCGGTTTCAACAGTAAAAGTTCTAGGATTTGGGGAAATTTAAGGCTAATGCTGAAGATCTGAGAGTCACACCATGAAAAATCCCCTACATTGTAGTTCAGACAACTGTATAGAAGACAGTCTATGATCTCTAGAAGCAAGAATCATAGAGAGCGACATGTCCAAGGGTTATAGGTTAACTGACGCAATAATAGACTTTCCTGGACAAATCATTCCAGTAACCCAATCATGGTTGTAAAGCTGGATTTCAGATGAGCCAACTTCATGAGTGTTAGCTGGAAATGAACTGCTCTGGCTCACACTGTGATCCGTGTGATTCTGGCCCTGAGCTGTAGAAAAACTCTGTATGTTCCAACATGATTAATGGTCGTATCAGTTTCAGCTCGGCTGTGAGTCGTTTGAGCCAGCGGTGGAAAAACAAACCGATCAGTCAGGGTCTGGTATGAACCCACAGAGCACTGTCCTGTTTATCTCCCCTTAGACCTTCATAAGTCGCAGATTTTACATACTGTACATTCATGGACAGGGACTCCAAGAAGAATCAGAACCAAAAAACAGAGCTTGTTTCAGAGTCAGAGGTTGTTCCGTTGCGATGTTGAGGAATGATCGCATCTTACGTAACCATTTATCACTGATCTATTGAAATATGAATGGCACAAAACACACAGCAAGTTTCCTGTGGTTTGTTGTGTGTTCATTGTGATGTGCTTTGTTTATTTTGTGTTTGTGCATCTTTTGGTTCATATTATTCCATTTTCTAGTGTGTCAGTGAAGTGTGTCAGCTGTAGTCTTGCCCTTCCATCATCTCTTTGCTTCTCTCTTGTTTATTTTCTCTCGCTTTTACCCTGTCCCTTTTACCCCAACTGGTCTAGGCAGACGTCCATCCTCCAGAAGTAGGGCTCTGCTCCAGGTTTTTGCCTTTTAAAAGGAAGTTTTATCCTTGCCACTGTCACCAATGTGTTTACTCCTGGAGGATTCTGTTGGGTTTCTATTAGAATTAATCTGAGAGTCTGTTTAGACCAGCTCTATATGTAAAGTGCCTTGTCATAGCTTCTGTTATGAGTTGGCGTGATATAAATAAACTTTAATTTGATTTGATTGAGCACTTGTCAAAACATTGTAACTGTACATCCATAGATGAAAACCAAACATTAAAATAATAGCAGAAACAAGAAAAATTCCGTTTTTAGCAGCAAACCAACATGCTCTGGGTGTTAAAGACACCAAAACTGACACGTTACAAACCTTTATACGCACACTGAAATGAATGCTGGCCACTTAAGCTCATAATGCAGTCCTCTGTAAAATACCACACCCCAAGAGACATAAGCTTTGGCTGTTTTTGGTGTCCAAAGGTCATGTCAAGGCTACACTGACCTCGCAGATTCAGTGCGCTGTGGACTGAACATACAGAGGCCCTTGTTTCACTCAGAATTACATCCATGATCTGCTTCCTTGACAAACACTGTCTCCTTTTCCATCCTTTCCATTCCATCTGCCTATATATAACAAATATACAATACTTACAGTTATAACACAACAAACCATGAATTATCAATCGAACCGTACAGATACTGATAAAGAAGTTAAAGACACAATCATGTAGAAAGGGTTCAAACACATGATCACAGGTAAAACAGAAAACTCTGGTTTGACTGGAAAAAAAGGAAAGTGTAACTGTTAATGATCTATGTGTGGTACCAGTAGATGTTTTACTCCACATAGATCATTAACTAGGTGCTTTTTAACTCCACTGTCAGAAGGATGTGAATACTATTCTCTAGACCCAAAGTCCTTTAACAGAAATGTTTAGAGTCAATTAAAAAGGTTTGAGATTGAGATGAGATTGGTCTCATCACTGGTAATAAACCAACTAATCACCCAAAATATCTGTACATGTCTATGTATATTCAATGAATTTTGATCTTGTCTAAGAAGTTTCTCAACTTAAATTCCGAATGCAAACCTGAATATCAACTAACATCTCTAACTTGCTGCTGGCTTACATTCCTACAAAATAATGAATTCACGGTGAGGTTTTCATTGGATAAACAGGCAGGTCAGAGAAACACGGTTGAGTACAAGCGGACAACATTTTTCACGGTGAAATGGTCACGGTCACAGGTTGTAACTAAAATGTTTGCAATGGTTTAGATACGCTATATGGATCAAGGTATTGGAACACAGTGAATTCAGGTGTTGCTTTTCAAACAGGAGTCTGGGATTCTTCGTCAACATCTTTGTTGTCTTTTCGTTGCGTCTTTCTTACATGAAATGTGCATAAACTGAACATAAACAGGTCCAGTCGAGTCGTCGAGTCGAGTTGCTCGACTGGATTACATCGTGTTGCGCTGCCTTTTCTCCAGTTTCTTTCATCTCTTCCGACAGAGTAATGTCCTTGAGTCCCAGCATCCTCTGCGCTGCTCCTCCACAGGTTTCTCAGGTTAATCCCTCAAACACTCCACTCGCTATATTTTTATGACCCAGGACAATGCAGGAGAACAAACAGAAAATGTCACCCTTGGTTTTTGGGTTCAGTCTCACGTGTCTTATCTCTGTATGACACAGGCTGGATTTACGGAGCTCCAGCCACAACGAATCATCATAGAAAACAGTAACTCCTCAGCTTCTCCAGCGCTGATGATGCGGTCTGAATACTGATGGCGTTTCTTCTGTTAGATCAGCTTCTCGCTGAGTGTCTGCTCCTCCGTTTGGTTCCTCTGAGACGTTCGGCCTCCGTTCCATCGGTGCATATTTCTCTGCATTTACATAAGCTGTGTTGTTTTATTTCGTGAGGTAGTATTTGGCTGGTGCGTAGCTCAAATATCGACTCTGGAGCAGTAGTTTCAGTTGCAGAGCTTAAAGGATTCCTGCGTAAATCTGTTAATGTGCTGCTTCTGTTCACTGAGCTTTGTTCTGATCGTGTACATTTATTTGTTGGTCGCTGAGCTTTAACCTCAAGTGCATCTGGGAAAGTAACACATTCGATTCATCACCATTACCAAACCCAAATACTGTGAGTTACTTAGATACACAGCTAAAAAGGACATAGGACTCGTGCAGTGCAAAGCAGGTTTTTGCTACAGTTCAGTTCAGTTAGTGGTAACAGGAAGTCAATCTCAATCCTATCAGTGCTCAATAATATCTATATTGATATCTCTAACAATCTCCATGTTATGATCCATCACAATATGGCCCATTAAAAGTAAAGGCAAATATTTTAATTCCTAAAAAAAAAATCTTAATTGAGAATTTTGAAGAAATTGCTACTGAGGACATAGATGCCAGACACAGCTCCTTCACAATAAATACAAGCTAAGTAAAAAAACTAAAGAATGTTTCATTTGTATGTGAAAATGAACCCTTCATATGTGTCTGTTCACGCTGACAGGACATCACACTTAGTGATACTGTGCTTTATCCAGTGTGGTTGACAATGCCGAGTTTGTGTTTGAGCAGTGGTCCCTTTGTCTTCACTGGACATGTTGGTCATTTTTAGATGTGGTTCAGCTGTTCAACAGCTGGCAAATTTAACCCTTATGTGCACAGTCCAGTGTTTATGTCTGTATCTACAGATGGAACAGTGTTCTCTGAATGTACCTTCAAAATTCAATAATAGCGGAAATAGATTGCTTTGTCGAAGATTTTCTAAAGACTTTACCAATATTAATGTGTTGATAAGTGTTTTCAACAAATTATGATGCTACGACTGTGTGCGATTGGTTTATGGTTTTCCTATGAACCGTGAAAATCACATTAAAAACAAACCGTTTTTGCAACCACTAACCATCTACTTTCTTCACATCTCACTTAATAAAAAATCTAAACATTAAACTTCAAGGAAATATTGCAAAGTGTATCTTAACTCCACAATAACCTCAACATTACTTTACTGAAAGCGTCTCTCATTTTGCCAGGTAAATTAAACCAGAGAGCAGACTTGTGCTGTGAGTTTGTCCTCAGACACCTTGGGGGTTTTTAATCTGTGCTTTCCGGGCTTTAATCCCCTCCATCCATGACTCATCTGCTGGTGTTTCTCTGCAGCTGTGTCTTCAGGATGGTAGCAGAGTGCGTGGGAGCGGCCGAGGACAGAAACCTGCCGTCATGGAGGTGGAGAGCACCACTGAGCCGGCCTTTGTGGACGTGGACCAGGGTCTGACGCTGGCCTGCATCGCCTTCCTCTGCCTGCTGCTGGTGGCCATGATCATCCGCTGTGCCAAGGTCATCATGGACCCATACAGTGCTATCCCCACTTCCACCTGGGAGGAGCAGCACCTGGACGACTGACCAGAGAGACCACTGAACCGAACCGAGGGGCAGCTGCCACGGAAGGGGGTGTGGGGGAGATTCTAAACCACTCCTAAGTTTTATTACAATAAGTTAACTCTTAGTTTTCCTCTTCTCTCTCTTCTTACCAACACACCATCCTCCTCTCCTTCTTTGACCAACAGTAGTCCAATTTCTACCGGCACTCTGTAGGTGAACACAGCCGATAGCGGTCGTTGTTAATCCTCCACCAATCCAATATGGGAGTCTTAAGTATGATTAGCATATTTGGTTTTGGCAAAAGTTTTTACGTCAGATGCCCTTCCTGACACAACCCTTTGTATTTATCCGGGCTTGGGACCGGCACAAGAAGACACTGGCTTGTGCCCCCTTGCGACTACATTTATTGCAAGAAATTAAGTGTCATAGTAAATATGAAACAGTCTTTAAAGTCATTCCAGTGATTCAGAAGCAGTGTGTTGAAAATTACATATCATTTCTGGGACAGAACCCTGTTTATATCCTTAACCCATACAGACCCAGAGCTGCTTTTGTGGCCATTCCCAAATGAATTTTTCTCTATACTTTCTTAACCAATTTCTTTCTCTTTCAATTTCTTTCTTTTTACTATAGCAATATCCTCTGAATTTTACATTTTTTCATTGAAAATGAGATATTTTAATGTTTTTAATTCACTAATCATGTAGACGTTCATAAAACCTCATATTAAAATAGAAGATTACTATTGCAAAAACTGTGTTTACAATCAGATTATATTTATTTCTATTCATATTATGTTTTTTGTTTACTTTTTTCCTAAATTTCAGTTGTTTGTATTGCTTATTTTCAGGATTGAGTTTTACGGCCGGTGCTGTATTGCTTATTTTCTTCATGTTATTTATTATTTTGTAACAGAAAAAGAGAAAACAATGACTTTTTTCAGTAAAGGTATGAGTAACTGAAAGTAGAAATTGTAGATAGTAGAAGATTGTAATTGTAGAAGATGACAGTGTTTCCAACTGAGTCATATCACCATGAAAGCCATGAAAAGAGGAAAAACTATTTACGGCAATTATTGACATGGATTGATCGAATTAATGGATCAACGGGCCTTAAACTGTGTAGATCAGTGAATGGTTCTGGTCTGGATCTCTGTGGGCTAGAAGGTACTGTACAAACCTACTGCATTTGTCAGTTCATAAGCTGTTGAAATATACGAATCAGTCTTTGCTGAAATGCACACATCCAGTAGAATACAAACCAGTGATGTTTCCTGTCAAGACTGGTTTATGGGGTCGATAGGTGGAGAATGAAAGCAGAGGATGCTGGGAGTCTACGTGGATGGACTAGGACTCAAAGAACTACAAAATAAAGCACACAGACTTGGCTTTTTGTATCTACCTGAGATGTCTTCAGGAGCCCCAGGGCTGCCTTTACATTCCTGATCGTCAAACAAACTTCAATCAGCAACAGGAATGCCAAACGCGACCGATCGCACTTTCCCTTTACACCAACACCGACTGGAACGACGACAAAGACGAAGACGAGACAAAATGTAAATCTATCTGAAAACAAAAACAGAACTGCAGCTTGAACCTGTAGTCAGTAGGAATTATATACAGTAGTATATGATAATCATTAAGGTCATTGATCAGGGTAGAGACACTTTTATCAAGTGAAAAAAACTAACATTTAATCTATTAACTCATGAAGGTTGAGAGTTTAGGATTACTGTATTACAAGACATGTTTCAAGGAGCACTTCATTAATTTTTTAAAGATTTTTTATTGGGTATTATGTTATTGTTTTACTTTCATTGTGTGCATCCCTGCTGTAGAAGATCCTAAAACCAGATTATGAAGCAGTGTGAGTTCTAAATGCATGTATCAGAAGGAACGTGTTATCGTTAGTGTGCGGTATCGTCCCAATCATTCACCCATGATTTGTTTCCATAAATGCTGTTGAGTTAGTGAAGACGTTGGATTTGAGCTGATGCCAAATGACCTGAAGATGTCTGATCTTGGATAAAAAAATCTTTTACCAGAGTTGGTCTGCATCTCGGGTAACGACTGTGTTAAACTACACGGTCCGTGTTTTCAAACATCTGGTCGTATAGAAAGATGGTCACTAAAATTAAAGCTAAAACATCTCAACATCTTGATGAAGTGATTATGGTTCTTTTCTGCAGATTTCCAGAGACTGATGTCTGTTGAAGCGTCTTTCTGAAGAACCCAACAACTATCATGACCGGACTCTATTGTCTCATGGAAAATTAATCAGTCGGATGTGACATCTACCTGTATGTTTTACTCTAATAACATGACAGTTCTGAAGCTGCTGAATTTGGGATTTTTGGATGTCAGTCATCCGTCTTTATACACAGTCTGATTGTATAATACTGAATCAGTAGAGTGCTCCTTCACATGACGTAGGGCGTTGATACAAGGAAGGAGGTGTTTGTCCAGTGCAACACAGGCACGTTTTGTATATTTTCTAAAGAATTATGTCTTTGTAATAGCACTTGAATGACTTGCTTGATCTCCAGAGCCGGAGTCAATCTAATGAGCGTTAATGCTCAGACAATCTGTAGCTCCTTCTATCCTGTCCCTGTCAGCGCTCTCCTTCATGTATGAACTCTCAGCTTCTGTTCTTCTGCCTCGTTTGCCTGGCCTGTCTCAGTCATTAGTCCTGACGAGCTGAGTCCTTAATCAAATCTGTCTTCAACTTATGTATGTGCACAGACAAATACTTATTGTGTATGAAATGATTGTAAGCTGCATGTGATGAAGTGCCTAAGCTTAAAGTCAACCACAGAAAAGCCATTTAGCACAAAGCTGAGTTCATGTCAGTCCCTTCATCTGTGTGGAGTCCAGGTTTGTTTCAGTGGAACCTGCACGTTATGATTCTTGAGGCTCACACTGACTCTGTTCAGATGTGTCAGATATGAGTAGATGTGAGGTGACTGAGAGTTGTGTCAGTAGTCAGTGTGGGTGGGAGCCAGACCTTTATTGATGCAGATGAAGACTGGGGAATAACCTTGTGTTTTATGTTGTATTCCAATGAGGCCTTTCTCAGAGGTCACAAACCAGAGTGTATTTTGTGGAGTTTGATTACGATGCCCTGGGTGGTTCAGATGGCGGTCATCAGATTACACTGAGGATGCAGTGTTTTCCTGACTTCATTCGGCTTTGCTAACAAGCACTGGAATATGGACCTTTTAGCTAAAACACACACCATTAACAGCACCACATCGTTAAACAGTTAGTAGTGTGATGCTAATGGTTTGAGAAGTCCAGTTTTATGTTTAGCTTATGACATCTGCATAGCTGCTGGCTGATGTTCAGTGCATGCTGGGATATCGGGTATCCTTCAAAACACTTGGCACATTTAGAACCATAACATTCTCACACTTATATGACAACAATTGTCAATTTCCACTCATTCCCAAAAATGATTCCCGTATTTTCCGAACTATAACTCGCTCCGGAGTATATGTCGCACCAGCCAGAAAATACATAATAAAGAAGAAAAAAAAATATATGTCGCACTCGAGTGTAAGTCACATTTTAGGGGGGAAATTTATTTGATAAAATCCAACACCAAGAACAGACATTTCATCTTGAAAGGCAATTTAAAATAAAAAAAATAGAGAACAACAGGCTGGACAAGTGTACGGTATGCTAACATAACAAATTCAGCTAACGTTACATGACGCATAAACGATGGACTGAGAACATGCCTGGTTTCTTAACGTTTTATTAAATAACTCATACGATTACGGTCAGCAGTAACCACACCAAAAAACATTAATTGGCTCTGTTCATGATTACATGATTACCTCCGTTCTCTCCCAGCTCGTCATACCCACACACGTAGCCTGTCGAACACATCTCTGCGGTGCGTTCAGTTGCACCTTGTAATTCTCAACCTTACAATAACTCAAGTTCCTTTCCTTTACATTTTGCCTAGAGCGCCCTCTTGCAGTTGTCAGTGAAAATAACCTGAAATGATACAATGATGATGATTTCTTTTTGCTTTTTCCCTTCTGGGGTCGCCACAGCAAATTCAATTTACATATGAGTCACTCTGGAGTTTAAGTCGCACCCCCGGCCAAAATATAAAAAAAACCCTGTGACTTATAGTCCGAAAAATATGGTACATGGTGTGGGTCATTTTGAGCACAAAAACAATTCAGTTTGGAAAAGGGTAGAAAATAAAAAGTGAGATGTCAAAGATAAGTTACATAATAAGCAGGGCCACTTATTGATTAAGTGGAACATAAATCAGCCAACCAAAGTTGAAGCACTGAGTCCAAAGTCCATGAGTTCTCATACCATAGTAGGTTCAGATCCTTCATAACCAGATCCTTCTGAGATTTGTCCATATTTATCAACAGACTGATTCACTGTCTACCTTTACTTAATCATACGATGGGTTATTTTACTCACATTAATCAACTCATACTGTCATTTTCCTTGAGAGCTCAGGATGTTATGACACATTTCTACAATACAATCTCCTCACACATTGTATTGTAGAAATGGAACCAGCTGAGAAAGGCCTACTGCTGAATGTGCAGAATCAGATGTTAGGCTACTGACCTCCCAGCCCAGGGCTAACAGGTACAATAAGTGAAAGAGTGAATGAACAAGTGAATGAATCCGTCTGGACGCATTAAGGTGCTTCACACGTAGGAGACTGAACTGTGGTGTGCGGACAATAAAGATCCTGAACTGAGCTTCCAACGAAGCGACCTGCCTTCAGTGTGTTTTCTAATTGAACATAAATGAAAGTGAAAGCTAATCTCACATTATTTTGGACATGTAATTGGGTCACACTTTAAGCCTAATGGAGTTTCATTCAGGGCTCATCCATGGGGAACAGACTGCCGCCCCGAGGCCTTTCCATCAACTTCTGAGTCACAATCGTACAAAGATGAAAATCTCTGCTTGTGCTTTGAGTCAAGGTCATTTTATGTTGAATAACTCAAGCATCTCTGGGCTCTGAAGGTCACGGCCAAGGTATATACTGTATATTATGATAATGAGAGTACAATGTGAGAATGTAAAGTAGTGTTTTAATTTGCCTGACAGGTAAACGTGCCTGGTTGTCTTTAACCTTGGCACTCTGCAGCCCTGCTTCTATGAAAAGGTCTGGGTGGGTCTCATGTTGAGCATGTTTAAGGGGGTGTGAGCAGCACTCACTATTCAGCCATTTACATCCCACCGCAAAGTCTGCACGACAGCCTATTTCACACGTAGTCCGGATCTAGAGCCCTGCCCTGGTGTGTGTGTCTGTGTTTGTGTGTTAGGTTGGCAGGTGTGGACTCAGCTGTCGACACACACAAACACAGCCTCTACTGTGTGGAAAGATTCTGTGCGAGTCTAATGGGAGGGTGGGCACTGCACAGATCTGAAAATTAAATCTACCTCTCTCTCCACTTAAATCAACCGCAAAAATCAATGAATGATTTTCATTTTTGGGGTGTCAATGTCAGATTCCCCAAGCAGAATGAGAAATTCCACAGTATTACCGTGAGAAAGTTTGATATGTTACTGCGGAGAGGAACTGAGAACACAAAGCAGAACAAATCAACATGAAATTAAACCAAAAACACATTAGAGAGAAGTGATTTAACACAAAAGGTCTATTTATCACAAAACGCTACGTGATTTATTTGATGTTAGTCCCTTTGATGATGATAGATACAACATAAATGCAGAGTAAGAACATTCAATTAGCATAAATACAAAATACAAAGATCGTGTAATTAATCCACAGAGGAAAAAAGAATAAAGTGAACAAAGATATATCGAGATGTAGAAGAGAAAAAAGATGAAGAGATAAAAAACCTGAGGAAATGAGTGGACAAGAGGATGAAAAAGGAGATGAAGAGACAAGGAAAGAGGAAATGAGAAGGTGGGAAGAGGGGAAACATGGAGATGAGGAAAGAAAAGAGAAGATGAAGAGACAAGGAAAAAGGAAATGAGAGGAGAGAGGAAATAAGGAGATAAGCAAAGAGAAGATGAAGATACAGAGAAAGAGTAAATGAGATGAGCAGAGAAGAAACAACTAAATAAGGAGAGAGGAAATCATGAGAAAAAAAAAAACAAAGGGACTCAAAGAGCTGAGGAGGTGAAAAAAGGCAGGAAGAGAAGTAACAAAGACTGAGGAGATAGGGGATGAGGAAATGAGGAGACGAGAAGGGAAGATGAGGGGCAAGAAAAGAGGAAACAAGGAGATGAGCTCTGGAGAGGAGATATGAGGAGAGAGGAAATGAGGATGAAATGAATATAGTCAGTTAGTTCCAGTAAATGGTCAATGTGCTCGATGCACTTTCAAAAATTAATGTTTTCAGACAATTTTTTTGAAATTGTCAGAAAAGATGGAAATTATTTGTTCTTACATGGAAGATGAAGAAATAAAAGAGTGAACATAAGTGCATTAAAATGTTGTGTATTCAGAGCAGAAATAAGGTCAGTAAATGCCTCAGACACACGTGACTGGATCTAATCAGCGACATCAGAGCAGATCATTAACCAGACTAACGTACCGTCAATAATGCACTTAGACGGCACGAAAATATGCAATCACAGACGGCGAGTCGAGCAACAATTCATGGAAATCAAATCAATGTCACATAATCACATTGTTCGCCAGTCCTTTACAGAGAATGATCACATTTAAAGAACATGAGGAATGTGGAAAACTGAATCCTGTATAATTATGTATCTGAGGTCTTTATCTACATTTATCTACATCTACAACACAAGTTGTATTGCAGTTTGTAAATCATGTCAGATGAAGGCCCATACAGGACTAGATTCATTTTTAAACAGGTTTCAAGCTTATATTCACAATCTACTCTCCTGGTTTTACTGTAAATGATGATTTCTTTCGGGGTTTTTTCTTCTGGGGTCGCCACAGCGAATCCAATTTGCATATTTGATTTGGCAGGAGTTTTTACATTGGATGCCCTTCCTGATACAACCCACTGGACGCTCATCCCGGGAATCTAACCCAGGTCCCCTATGCACCAGCCCGGTGCTTTACCAACTGAGCTATCCAGCCGGGTTTTACTGGTTTCACTGTAAATACATGTGCAAATGTTTAATATGAGGATTTTTTTTACATGAATTCAGCAGTTTAAAAAAAAAATTTCAGTGTTATTCACATCTTCCTTCACTGCAGCTGTTTCTTTGTATTCATCGATTGCTGCAGGTCTTTGCAGTAAAAATGTTCTGCTCAAATGGATTTACTCGAGTACCCTGTGGATTAACTTTGAGAGATGACATTCAACAAAAAAATATCCCCTTTCTCCTCCTCTTGGAAGTTGCAGGTTTGGTCTGAAAGAGCTGAAGCAGAAGGAACGGTGAGGTGAAGGTGAGCAGTCTGTAAACGGATTGAGACCTGGGTCCAAGATCTAATCAGTGTGTTATTGTTGGGGGCGAGCAGACGAGGACTGAGTTGGACTCAGAGGGCGGAACTGCTGACACAGTGGCAACTTAAAAATGCCAACTAATTATCTAGTATTGATCTGCATTAATACAACGGCAGAGGTGGTGAACTGTGACGTCCAGACAAACGTGACCAGAGACAAGAGGGGTTTCCAGAAGCCTCTTTGCTGATACCTCTGGGATACTTAGATTTAGACTTCCTTTATTGTCATTACACAGACACACACAATGAATCTGGTAATGAAATGTCATAGAAGAAAATGCATGTATGATGGGAAGAAATACATGGACCTGGGGCGTCGAAAGTGCGAGCTGCGGTCCAGATCTGGTCATGGGATGAATTAGTGAAGTGTAAAAATTACACTAAATAAATAAGCAGTCGATGTGAAAATGATCAGTTCGGGCTCCATGTCCAGAACAATCAGATCTAAAATGGATCAAACCAGTAAAACACTATCATAATGACAACAAAAAAAAATTTTTGTCCTTGTTTTAGTGTAAAAAAGCACAATCGTATAAAAATGTGCACATTTCCTGAACCAACTCAGCTCCTCAAAAACCCAATTCATTAAGGAGAAGTAGAAGAAGAATCAGGGAGGCCTTCACAGCAACCGTTCCGACTTCTGTCCTTGTGCATGATATTTTCATCGGAGGTGAACAAGGCAGGGGTGTCAAACTCATTTTAGTTCGGGGGCCCATACTGCCCACTTTGATCTCACACAGGCTGCACCAGCAAAACGATCTCATTTACATATGAGCCTCATAGATCACAGTGGATCTACAGTATCAGGCAGAACATGGTTAAAATTGTACTTATTTATCTCCCGTGGAATAAGGAGAAGAGAATTAGCTCTCTGAAAATGTCAGCACACAAATTCATTTTCCAAAGCGACCGAAGCGCCACAGTAGTTTGACCAGAGGAACATGTGGTCTGTGTTGAGTCCAGGAGCCAACAGATGGAAGAGGAATGAGTGACAGAGGAAATGCACTGATGGGGTGAATCCAGGCTCTGTGATTGGAAACGAAACCCTCCCTCCCAGAACACCTAAACTCATCGTAGTATCCGAGTAGAAGCCGATTCAGCTCCTAGGACTCAGTGTTTCTAAACGCCAGAGCATTTGTTTGAGCACATTTACTCCCGTTCAGCCTCTAGACTGGTAGAACATACTCACTCCAGTGATATTTTTGTCCTCTTTCCACTCAAGGATGAATTCCCTCCAACCACATCCCCCATTGCTCACACCTCCTCCACTGCTGCGGCCCGGAGTCACGTTCTGCTGCCTCTAAAGCTAACAGCGGCTGTAATTAGTCAGGCACTTTCCACACTCCACCACCCACAGGGATTTTACACTTCAACCCACCAGCTCTTTCCATACACACACACACACTCAGAGTTTCAGTGTGCAGGATTTAGAGGACAGGTTTCACACCTGAGACTCAGACATGTGACACTTATCTGAGATAACAACCAGGTTCCTGAGACGCCGTGGTGTCGCTCACACCAAGCAGACATCTGACAGGACCAAACCCGGAGGTAGCTCACTCATCAGTGTGTTCAGATGGTTAAACAAACACACCATGGTCACAGAATCCTGACCGGAATCAAGTGCACTTTCTCAGAGGGCCCAGAAGAAACCCAACGAGTCCTGGGAGAAACATTTGACACAACATTGTTTTTTTTTATAATATTTTATTTTTTTTTTTCCATTAGACAACAACATTACATCACACATTACACTACAACATTACATCACGCAACAATCATCAGGCCACGCCC
>JAPTHA010000018.1:12448312-12459979 GCA_029814585.1 Gymnapogon annona | reverse complement strand
TTTATTCTTACAGACAGATACAACTTTCTTTTTTATAGTTTGCTTTAATAATTTCCATGTTCTTCACATTTAGAATGTAAATCTACTTTTACATTAACTTTCTATCACAAGGGGATGAAAAGGCCAATTTGACATAGAAACAGTGTTTTACAGGTTCTAAACCAGAAATATGAAAATACTTCATTTTTGAGCTTTTCAGGTGATAAAACGGCGATTTGATAAAGAAACAGTGGTATGTTTGATTTCATTGATAATGTCCTTAGATTTCAAAGGTTGTTTTTTTTTTGTCTTAGATACAGATACAACTTTCTTTTAAAGTTTCCTTTTAAAATTTCCATGTTCTTCACATTTGGGATATAAATCTGCTTTTTACATTCAAGTTCTATCACAATTCACTCCAATACTCAGTTTTCTGCATTAAAACTACGTTTTTCAGGTTCCACAGCAGAGACATGGAAAGACTTCATTTCTGAGCTTTTCAGGTGATGAAAAGGCCCATTTAACATAGAAACAGTGATTTACAGGTTCCACAGCAGAAACACGGAAAGACTTCATTTCTGAGGTTTTCATGTGATGAAAAGTCCGATTTGACATAGAAACAGTGTTTTACAGGTTCTAAACCAGAAACATGAAAAGACCTAATTTCTGACCTTTTCAGGTGATAAAAAGGCCGATTTGATAAATAAACAATGGTATGTTTTATATCTTTCATAATGTCCTTAGATTTCAAAGGTTTTTTTTCTTAGAGACGGATACACCTTTCTTTTAAAGTTTCCTCTTAAAATTTCCATGTGCTTCACCTTTGGAATGTAAATCTGCTTTTTACATTAAACTTCTATCACAATTCACTCCAACGCTCAGTTGTCTGCATTAAAACTACTTTTTTGTGGTTCCACACCACATGCATGAAAAGACTTCATTTCTGAGCTTTTCAGGTGATGAAAAGGTCGATTTCACATAGAAACAGTGTTTTACAGGTTCTAAACCTGAAACATGAAAAGACTTCATTAACAGACCTCAGGGCTGCAGAAAGCGTTCATGTTTTCAAGAACAGGCTCAATTGAGCTTTTACTTATTTATTTATTCATTTTACATATACATTTTTAATTTTTATTTATTTTTATTTATCATAGACCCATTATTTACTAATGTTCTTTGGTTTTACCTTCATGCTGCTTTTTATTAGTTTTACTTATTTTGTTCACATTTTAGGTACTCTAGTGTTCCTCTGAAGGAGCACTCTGCCTGGAGAGCTGTGGGGCCTGTGGCCTTATCTGGTTCCACTGTGTCTGCCCTGGGTGGCTGTCGCTGACCTGCAGCTCTTGGGACAGATGACTTTCCTGATGACGTTTCCTTACTGCTGCCTCTGTACGCAGACTGGTAAATACTGTAACAACTGACAACAAATGAATACCATTTTATCTTTCTGCCTTTTTTATTATTATTATTTATTATTATTTTATTTATTTATTGTTTGGTTTTTGCTGTTGTTTTATGTTTATTCACTTATTTTTCAATTTTTCTGTTTGCACACAGCGAGGGGAGTGGTTTGGGTGGGAATATTTTTATTATGTAAAGCATTCTGTGATGTACCTGCATGCAGGAAAAAGTGCTCTATAAATAAAGTTTGATTTGATATCTGACTCTAAGAATAAAAACCTTTGAAATCTATGGACATTTTCTAAGAAATCATACATCCCACTGTTTATTTATCAAATTGGCCCTTTCATCGCCTGAAAAACTATAAATTAAACTGTTTCCATGTTTCTGCTGTAGAACCTGGAAAAACTAGTTTTAATGCAGAAAAGTGGGTGTTGGGGTGAATTGTAATAGAACTTTAATGTAAAAAGCATATTTACATTCCAAATGTGAAGAACATGGGAATTTTAAAAGGAAACTTTAAAAGAATGTTGTATCTGGTAGTTAATACTATTTTATATTGTCAATGTCAACGAGTAAATGTAGATCACAGTCAAAATAAAGTTGATTTGTTCAACACCTACCTCATATGAAGTAGAAAGACAGACATAATGCAATTTGAACACTATGGCTGTACTGTATGTTTGAATACAGTGAGAGATCAGGCGACTGGCAGCAGCACAGCTGAGACACAGCTTGAAGCAGGTGAGTTCTGTAATTGTATGTGACAGTAGTCATGTTTTTAAAGTCAGTGTGACCAAATCCAAACATATTTTGGATATAAATCTGTTAATTATTTAAACTCTATCACAATTGGTTAATACGTATGAAAGGAATGTCCCAAGAGCGACTCAATGGACTTGCTTTAATAAGCATAAATTGTGAGGTTTCCAGGCAGGCATCATTTTGATGATACTGTGTCTTTGCCACAAGGAAATCCAGACATGTAAAATTTTAAATATAAGCTATCAGAAAAAAAAGCTATGTTGACAAAGAAAGGTCAAAAATATTTGAAGAGTGACAATTTCTGATTTCAAAATATGGAAGTGCTGTGGGTGTGTTTTGGCATATTTCTGTAAAACCAAAACATAGTTAAAAAAAAAAAAAAGGTGGGGATTTCCAGAAGAGAACTCCACTTCATTTTCAACGAGTGATCAACACAGAGGTATGTATATATTCAAATATTATAAGTGCATATTTAGTAAAGGTTACTTGTGTGGATTGGAGTGCCATTTTTGTCTGAATTTTTTGTGTGACCTTTGGCTCCTTTTGTTTTGATTTTGGTTTGCCAAATATAGGCCATTTACCCAGATAGCTTACATTTGGCCCAAAACTGGCTTGTCATTCTGGCGGTTGTTGATAAACTGTACATGATAGATTTGAGTGGAATGGAGTGGATTGGAACAAAAAAAAACATGTAGACTTTAACCCTTTTGTGGTGTATTAACGTTGGAGTGATTGTGTGCGTATGACCTATGAGACTTGCCATAGTTGGGTAACGTGCCTAGAGAGCAATGCGCAGCATCAACTAGTAGAGATCGCCCTCTGTTGTTAAAGAATGTGTGCTTTTTGAGTTCTGATATAAAGCAGTTAAAAACGTGTGCAACGCCTCGTTATTGAAGACGCAACACATTTTAACTTTTTTGTCCCACCTTTTACATTTTTGATCACCATTTATCACTAAAGTTTTCACTGTATTTGACATTTGTCAGTGTAAGTTTTCAGTGCATCTTCTAAAAATGTATTAACCAATCATAAGCAGCACCTCCCCCCCAAAAAATACACCCGAGAAAAAATAAATAATAAACTATAAATAAAAATATAAATAAATAAACTATGTGTGTATGTAAAAACGAAATATATCTTTATGTAATGAAGGCCGATCCTTGGTATAAACACCGAGGTATTCGCATCTCCGTTTAACGGAACCATAACCACCTCAATGTTTGTTTCCGGATGGTGTTGATGTCGGATTAGTGTGTCCGTGTTATATTTCCGACTAGAAACATGCCCGTGCTAAGTATAACGGTGACTCGACACCCGTAGTTTTATACTAGAGTTTGACAGACTTCTCTTTAGTACAATGTCCGAAGCTCTGGTTGAGTGGTGTGTGGATCAGTTACACCATAAGTTCGGACTGGAAGCTTGTGAAGACATCGTCCGGTGAGTTAAAATGGTCCTTTACACAGTAAGCTAGTTTCTCTATGCTTATACTAACTATATTGTCAGCTACAGGCAAAGTGTAAAAAGTAAACCAAGGTTTTTATTTGCAATCATGAACTCTGTCAGCTGCCTGTAAGACAATTTAACGACTTATCAAACTCCGTTAACCTGAAGCTAAAATGTATTCCTGTCATTATGGTGATTCATTGTGACGGTTCATATAACTTGGTCACTGACTGAGATCAATGAAGTTAAATCACGTTCTATCCGTGGATAATTCGATGATACATGTGTAGTTATTTATTTATTTATTTTCATATCCAAGCTTTATCAGTGCCTAATCCTGAAAGATACTGTGAAATGTGACGTTCATCTGAATGGTATCAGGAAATGTTTTCTCAGCAACTGTAAAGATAACAACGAATTGTGGTTTAACAGTCTGATGCTGTCAATTTTGATAACAAGTCCTAATTTCTCTCTATAGATACATTCTGTCCATTGAAAGAGCAGAAGAGATTGAGGAGTATGTGGCAGACCTGCTGCAGGGCACTAACAAAAGAAAAAGACTTTTTATAGATGAACTTCTGAAACGGTGGGAAAAAACTCAGAAACAGGCCACAGATTCCACTGGAGTCCCCCTCCTTACAGAGTCTGTATCGTCAGCAGGTGCGTCAGTGAACACACCCATTCACATCTTGCTGTAAGACTATTATCGAGGAGAGAAGATGAAGCCAAGTAACTTAAATTTATAGGAATACGGGTGGGGAACTCTACGACACATTCAGCCAGTATTTTGCTTGTATTCATTTATGATTTTGTGACTGTTCTTTGTAGACATCAGTGTGATTGCGCTGGATTTACAAAATGAGCTAATCATGTCCTCAGTTCAGTGCCTCAGCAAAATCTAGAGTACAATACAGTACAATATACTGTAAATGCATAACTAAGTATTAGTATGTTTCGCCTTTAATTCTTATACGTTCTGATGAATTTTCATGTAAACGGTTGCAGAAATAAAATCAATATAAAATTTCAATTCATTTATAATTAGAGCTAATATTTAATTAAAAAAATAAATATCTTCAGAAGATAAGATAAGATAGAACTTCACTGATCCCACCATGGGGAAATATGTGCATTACAGCAGCAAAAATACAAAGAGCAGAGAGTTCTCACTAGCAAATTATTTGTTCTGGATAAAATAGCAGTGTTAGTGTCTCAGCTCAACACGTGAATTATTGAATATTCCACAATACACATACCCATTTATGTACCTGGATCTCATTAATTTACTAGAAATTTAGTAAAACAAATGATTACATGAACTGGGATGATCTAGGGTGGTGGAATGACCCAACTGTTATTTCAGACAGTTCTAATTCTACAATATTCATTGTATTTCCTCTAGATGCACAAGACATGGCCAAAGATTCACAGAAAAAGTCAAAACGTAAGGGTCGTAACAAACAGGAAGTGATGACTGTGAGTCAAACTGAACCAGAACCTGAGGCGGTTAAAACCCCCATTGACCTGATGAGAGTGAGTATAGTGACCTTTACATTGTTGGATTAGGGTCACACACTAACGAAAAAAAAGTAATATTTCCAGAATAAGATCATAATGTTACAAGAGTAAACTCGTAATGTTTTGCAAAGTACATAAGAATATTATGTAATTATGAGGAAATGGCTTAATTGGTCGAAACCAGCTGAATGAAATGGAGCAGGTTGAAGAGCTGCTGTTTGTAGATTCTTTTCATGCAGTTTTACATACTGGACCAATAGACTCAGTGTTTCATTATATTTTATACTAAAGGATTCCTAAGCTCTATTAATAAATAATACCATTTACTTGAATAGAACACTAAAGCCCTGTCTCCAAACAATATGATTCTGTATTCGTAATCCTAGATTCATTCTCACATTCTGACTTTTTAATAATTACTACAACTTTTCATGCACTGTGACAGTTATCACAAATTTTGAGTTTATTCTTGTTATATAATGACTTTGTGTTATACTCTGTGCTCAAATTAATATGACTTTCTCAAAACTAACAGCATTATTCTTGAAACATTATTACACATTATAACTCATAGAATGCATATTTCTATCTCATTGTGGGCCAAATACTCTACAAAGGTGTGAAATATTACTGCCCTGAAACCCTTAGTTTTTAGACATAGACTTAGACTCCCTTTTATACGACAACCAAATGCCACTGCTTGGTAACCGGAAAAACACAGCATAAATAAACAAACAATACGTAACAAGCCAAGAGTGGGTTTTTGGTGGTAATGCTTTAGATACAATGGCAAATCATACTGAGCTGAGTTGTGAATGTAGACTCCATTCCATTTATAGTTCTAATTTGCTGATTTTATTCATTCTATGATCACAGGCACAAGAAAACAGCAACATGTCTTCAACAAAGAAGAAGAATAAGTTTGTTAATCTCTATGCTAAAGAGGGACAAGACAGGCTGGCTGTCTTAATTCCTGGCCGTTATGCCTGTGAGTGTCTTGCCCAAAAGCATAAACTTATCAACAACTGCATCAGCTGTGGTCGGATTGTCTGTGAGCAAGAGGGCTCTGGGCCATGCCTGTTCTGTGGAAACCTGGTACGAGTTCACTCTGCTGTTTTTGGAGCTGTCCAAATCTCTCAAGGAGGATTTATAATGGCCATTGTGTACTTACAGAATGTGTTTCTTCATCAGGTCTGCACCAAAGAGGAGTGGGAGATTCTGCAAAGAGACTCTAACAAAAGCCAGAAGCTCAGAAAAAAACTCATGGGAGGCAAGAAACTCAACCTCACATCATTATTAAAAATAGCCTCTTAAATATTGAACTTTTGTTTATTTATTTATTGTTTTGGTGGTATAGACTGTGGTGAAAGAGATTATCTCCCACACCAAGAGGCCAGGATGAAAGCTGGATTGGAAAAGGCTGTGCAACACAAAGAGAAACTGCTCGAATATGACAGGAATAGGTAAAGGTTTTACTGAAACATTTGTTGACAAAAAGCAGCTTACTCAGAATGCATGTGCCAACCTTACTGTTTTTGCTAATAATAAGTGTTTTAAGTTATTGCCTTCCTTTAGGATGTTTTTTTATGTAATGTCATCTCACTCCATCTCTCAGTGTGAGGAGAACTCAGGTTTTGGATGATGAGTCTGATTACTTCGCTACTGAATCCAATCAGTGGTTGTCACCCAGTGAGCGAGAAAAGCTGAGGAAAAAGGAAGAGGAGCTGAGAGAGATTCGCCATGCATCTCGCAAGGATAGGAAGATCACTTTGGACTTTGCTGGCAGACAAGTAATCGATGAAGGAAACAGCCTTAATGAGTACTACAATAAGTGAGTAAGATGAGGTGCTGGAGTCAACGCTGTGAGGATTTGCTTTGGTTGTGCAGTTGTGTGTTGCACCTTCCCTGTTGATGTGTTAAATCATCTGCAGGTTGCATGAGGCACTGAAGACTATGAATTCAGACTCAAAATTGCTGCAGTATTCTCAAAGACAAGGTGGACAGGAGAGCCTTAGGCAGCTGGTTAACCCCAACATAATGCAGAGTGCACCAGAGGTAAGTAATTTCCAGCCTTTCAATAGTAATTTTTTTACCCCAGCATATTTTTTAACTATTAAAGTACTGTACATTTTTAAATTCTCTTTCCAATAATCAATTTAATTATTGATTAAAACTGAATAAAATAGTACTCAGTCAATCAAAATTTGATTACATTTTACCCAGAAAGTCCTGTTTAAATATACATAGTGTGGGTGCTGCTTGCTAGTTGTCGCTATTAGATCTGGCATTTCTTTCACTCCATGAGCTGACAGAGGGCAAAAATGGAGCAGTCGCCTGCAGAACAGGGCAGGTTTTTCCACTGGTTGTAAATGGCAGTTGCTGGTACAAAAGGCTGGCGGTATAACCCCAAGGTAATAATTGATAAAAGGAGAAGAAGACATCCAGACATCGAGGTCTCACTGAAAACTAGTAAATTGTGTGAAAGTAGTGGAAAATGGTGCCCCAGCAAGGAATTAAAGATATCCCAGGGGGAGCACAAGACTTCGTCTGCATTGAGGTTTCAAGGTGTGGGAAATCATGTGGGAATATCTGTAGTTGAAGTGCAGTAATACTGTAACTGTGCATGGACTGCAAAATATGTCTATATATTTACATTAATATAAAGTATATATAGAAAATAGAGATATCTGTGCCAAAAAACAGTAGCAGCATGTGAGTACAATTGTGTCACCTTAACCTAAGTACTGCTGCTATAACATTTATTTTTGCTCAAGTCAACCCACACAAAATCAATCCTGCTTTGCATGGGTTGGCTTTGTGAAAAGTTTCCCTAACCTGGTGTTGGTGTCACTGTTGTTGCATCCGCTTGATATACTGATGTTTGCAGCAGGATGTTCCTCCTGGGGGAAAAAGTGGTTCAATACGTCAGGCAGAAGTTTGTTTGATTTATCTGTCAGTGTCTTAATGTCTTTCCACATGCTTCAGGGGTCATTGTCGTTCAATTGCTCTTCTCAATGTGTTGCTAGTAATTACGCTTAACAACTCTGTCTTTTCGGAGTTTTCCCTTTGCTTCACTGTAGGCCTGTTTGTCACTGGACATGAAAGCTGTGTCTCTCTCTTTCAGAAGTGCTCTCACAGTGCTGGTCATCCATGGCCTCTGGTTAACAAACACTTTCACTGTCTTTTGGGTTATAACATTTTAAATGCAGAATTGTATGTATCCAAAAACAGCTTCATTTAATTCCTCCAGATCTGTTTCCTGTGCAAACAGTCCAATCTGTGCTACCCAACCAGTCATGTAGCATTGAGGTGGCTGTCTCTGACCACACACTTAGAGTTGTGACAGATGATTTTGTCCTCTGGATCAGTCATTTATAGGTGGGAATCAGGCTGACAAAGACATGGTCAGATTGTCTTAAGTGTGGAGATGAGGTTGCTTTATGGGCACTAGGGATGTTTAAATGCGTACAGGCCTGCACATTATTTCCTCTGGTAGGGAAGTTCAGATGTTGGTGTAACAGGGGCATTACCTGTTTGAGGTATGTGTGGTTGAAATCCTCTGCTACCATTAGCATGCTACCAGGTTGTTGCAGGTATCTGCTGGTGTACGCCAGCAGCTATTCATAAAAACACACAGTTCTCCTTCTCTGCTTTCTTCTCTGCCCGCTGATTGAAGTAGCGTGTAAGCTCAATGACTGCAACGGGGATGTTGTTGCCCTTTCCCTCACTATCAACTATTCTCACTATCCCTTAATCTCCCCCTCCCTTCAGGTTAAGAATCTGGGTGCCATTCTTGATGGTCAGTTATCTTTCAAAGGCCATATTAATAACGTCACCCAGTCTGCATATTTTCACTTGTGTAACATTAACTGCGCCTCACCTGTCGTTCACCCCCCACACTACCTCCATACTTGTCCCATAGTCTAGTCAACTCACATTTTGATATTTGCAATGTTCTTCTCTTTTGTCTACCTCAAAAGTCCCTCCATAAACTGCAACTTATCCATAAATCTGCTGCCTGCATTGTCACAAAGACCCCTTCTGCATCACATCACTCTGCTACAGGAACTACATCAGCTCCCAGTTAACAAGTAATTTTAATTCGAACTCCTCCTTTATACCTTCAATGCCATCCACAATCTCATTCGTCAGTACCTGTTGGACCTCCATATCACCATGGTGCCCGTGTCCACCTTAGCACCATGGGGGACAGAGCCTTCACACTCAAGCCTCACCTCTTCAGAATGACACTCCCACCAAAACTGTTACTTATCTTTTCCTGTACTACACCTTTTCACTTTGCTGTGTATTTTTTATATATCATAATTACTTCTTTTATTTTGTATTCTATGTTTTGACTTGAAAAGAAGTATTATCAAGCCCCCTTACACTATAACATGTAACAGAGGTACAGGAGCTAGGTCAGATGTTGAAGTGTGTTAAGTTTCACTTTTCGGTGGTTACACACACACCAACCAACCCCCGCCCCCATTGCCGTACTCTACTGCTTTTGAGCGGAAACACTGAATCATCAGCAAAATTATTTGAAATTGCAGTTAGATCAGTTGGACTGTTTCTCCAGATTTATCTGGAGTTTGCTTAAAATATATTTTCTTCAATCAATTGTTAAGACAGCTTTATTAAGATTCTATTAATGATAATGTTGCCAGTGAGAGCATTCCAGTGTTTCATTAAATGTACCAATAATTCCACATATTCTCAGTGGGTCGACGTAGGAGGCGGTGAAAACTCCTGGAAGACCATGGAACAGCGAAAGGATTCAAAAGAGGACAAGGGTGATGAAGAGCGTTCAAGGCTGCGGATTCAAGACAAAGAGCTGCAGGAGATGTCTGACGGAGGCTGGTGTCTGAGTATGCACCAGCCCTGGGCCTCTCTGCTTGTCAAGGGCATCAAGAGGTCAGACATGACAAACAACAGGAATACAAAAAAATCTTTCTCTTGAAGGATTGTTATTTCACATTACATAATTTTAGCACAAATTCAGACATACAACTTTCTGAAAATCCCAATAATGTAATGCAACAGAAAAATACCAGCTCTGTCATGAACAAAATTGCAGCTGACATGGTGATGCTGATGTTTAACCACTACCAGGGAATATATGCCTTGTTGGGTCAACAAATGGTGAGAAAATGGTGAATGTCAAAAAGCCCCAGGTGACTTACTCATATGTTTTGTTTTTACCACAGCCCAAAGTTTACTCTCATAAATGAGAAGAAATTTGTTTTCACATTTAAGTGGATATATAACTTTGTAAGAAATGTACTGCCTCTGGGGCCACATTTGACTTTGGGTCATTTTTTAGTGTTTGCATGTGGCTTTGTCAAAACTAATGTGAACAAGTACAAAAAAAATTAATACATTTTACTCTTACCCCTCAACCACAAAGTCATTCTATAAAACTGTTGTAGTAGCAGCAGTAGTAGTAAAGGTAGACTACCTTTTATCTTATGGCACTGAAAGGCATCTCTATTCTCCAATGTGAAGAAAGCCTTCACATACCAATTGGTTTTTGCTGCACAAAACAATGACTAATGTCACTGCACAGAAACTTTGATTTATTCTTCACATATTCCGATACCAACAAATGCTAAAGAGCTTCAGCCACCACTTTGAAACATATAAGAATATCTTTTGACTCCAGGACAGTGTTAATTTTTTTTTCATATTTCTGTCTTAAAATTATTCTTACAAAGTTGATGATCCACAGACTGAAATGTTCAATCAAACATAAAAAAGTTGGTGAATAATCTAATAAATATTCATATAATTGTTACAGCTCTGATTAGAACTTGTATGTGACTGTTTAGGGTGGAAGGTCGGACTTGGTACACATCCCATAGGGGTCGCCTTTGGATCGCAGCTGCAGCAAAGACACCCACACCCCAGGACATTTCTGAAGAAGAGAACATGTACCGTCACATCTACAAGAGAGGTACATGTTCCAAACACAAATATTGAATGCTGTGCTAGAACTGATTGCATCACAGCTGTTGCGTTTTTTGTCCATCTGCCTATCCCTACATTGCATCATAAATTAATGAAGGAATTTATTTCCATTCAGCTAAAAATGTTACTTAGACTAAAAAATGAAATTACTTCAATTTGGAGATTAAAGGTTAACTACTTCCAAGCATAAATGATGATTTCCCATGTCCCCTATACACCAGCCTGGTGCCTTACCAACTGAGCTTCCAAGCATAAATGATTACAAGAATTAATACAGTGACTATTGGATAGTTTGTTGTAAAATAATTAACAGATGTCCTTCTGTAGATCCCAGAGGTCAGAGGTCTAATTCGCTGTGACATTCTATAGAAACAGTTTTATGTTTTTTTTTACCATTCACTTGATTCATGTCAGCATAGTAAGAGATTACACTGTCTCAGAATATATATATATATATATATATATATATATATATGTGTGTGTGTGTGTGTATATATATATATATATATATATAATATGGGTGTGTGTGTGTATGTACAGTCAAACCTCGGTGCTCGACCATAATTCGTTTGAGAAGCTGGTTGAACACCA
>JAPTHA010000018.1:12406217-12419462 GCA_029814585.1 Gymnapogon annona | reverse complement strand
AACCCCCCTCTCTCTCATATGTTACGTGTACACGTAATTATACTGTAGCCTCTCCCAATGAGGCAAAGAGAGCTTTGCCTTTTTAACTGTTTTTATTAAACCCACACGGTTACTCTCAGCTGTGACCATGCCAAAAAAAATCATAGAATAATTCCCTCACAAGCACACGTCTCTCTTCTCTTGGCACTTTCACTTTTTTTTTTTTGATGAATATTTTTTAAAAATCCACGATGCACTGAAGCCGCGAAAACTGAAGCGCGAAATAGTGAGGGATCACTGTATATCACAAATACATGGGTCCTTATATGTTTGTTATGCATTCTGTATCATACCCCACATATACATTGTGCTGCTCTTTTCAGTCTCATTTGCATTTTCTTTGCATATATATGATCTTGCTGTTGCAATGTGTATACCTTTTATCCCCTGTTTGGGTAGGGAAGTAACTGAATATATTACCAATAAAGATTTTCTAGTTGTATTTTGTTCTACTTACCATCAGCTGCACTGTTGCCTTGTTGATTACCTCTTTGTTTTAGGTGTGAAATCACAGTGCCGTGGGATTGCAAATAAAGAAAGGCAATTACCTTACAAATATCCATCTTCTCTCCAGGGGTGGTCATGACTTTTTTTTCTTCTATCGTACACTGCCGGCAGACAGAAAGAGGTCAGAGCCCACGGAAGTCCTTTTTTAGTTATTTATTCATGAATTTTCCATTTAATATTCATGCTTTTTTCTGGACTATCTGGATGCAAGGGAAAATTTGCTTCCTAAGAGGCAACTGAGGCCAAAAATCAGGTTTCAACATCAATGAGCCCAGTGGATGAAGAGAATGGAAAGAGAGAGACAGGGAGGGAAGTGGATAGTGGGGTTTCGTGTGTTCTCTAGTCAATGAGAGGCAGGCCTTGAAGGTGACAGGCCATGTTTATTACTGATCTGTCAGCCAGTTAATGGGGAGAGGAGAGAGCTGAGCTGTTGAGCAGACTAGAGCACAAGAGGCCCCAAGCAATAAACTCTGCCATACCAGATCCTCTTGTCCTAACAGATTCAGGGACAACTCATGAATGCAGAGCAGCCTTGACTGGAAATTAGGACCTTTAGCTGTCCAGGTTTGGAATTATTAAGAAAAATCCAAGATACCACACAACTAGACCTAGAGTTATCACTTATTTTTTAATTGATTAATTTATAGATTGTTTTCTTTGATCAGATTTTATTAAATTGTGATTTGAACCAGTGAAAAAACAGTAAAAATATTGGAACTAACATACTGTACACCTTGGTGTTGATCCTGGCATCATGTGTGTTACAATAATCATTCATGGACAACTACAGCTGAACTCCTGTTTAGTGACAACGAAATTGAGCTTAAATTCAGGAAAATTTGAATCCAATATTGTCTTTAACTGATTCCAGTCAATTAAGATTCAGTTCTACACACACCATCACATGCCGTTTTTCATAAAGTGTCACAAGATGGACAGTTTCAGTTGAATCTTACTTACAGTGGACTAAAACTGGATACTGTAACTTTGCTACATTTTCTGTGGAGCTTGTTTGTTCTTGGTTTATGTTGTTTTCTGTTTAGTAGGCTTTGCCAGTAAGACAAATAAGCACCATGAAAGCAGCTACATGAAGCTGCACAGGCACTGCACAGTGTTTTCTCATAATACATTTTTAATTGTAACATTAACATTTAACAATTTACATTTTCATTCATTAACCAGGTTACTTCCTCAAACCCCACCATGTTGGATGGTGGAGGTAAGGCATGGAGTCTCCATACCTCCACACTCCTCCCCCTACCTTACCTCCTGAACAACTGTACCATACTGTACAGTACTAGGTCAGGAAGCTCCTGATTGTGGAGCAGTAAAAGCTGGTTAACCATGGTTAGGGTAGGTGGGCTTGACATGTTCGTCATGATTTAACCCCCCCTCCCAAAAATACCCCTCTAAAAATACCCCCCCCCCCTCTGGTTTTTTAAAAAAAATTACACTCCACCACCAGTGTCCTTACATAGTTGTTACTCATGACTAGATGTGTGCGGGTATGCGCAGGGCGATTTTGATAGTCGTTTAGACATCAAGGACCTCCTGGACTTCCTGAACCAGAAGGAGAGGGCATTCCTGGTTGGCGAGAGGGAGAAGCTGAGGTGCATACAATGGGAGACATTGAGACAGGCCAAGGTGGAGTACTACAGGAAGGTGGAAAGACAGCTGGAGAACAGGAATACCAGGGAGGTGTGATGAGGGGTGAAGACCATTAGTGGGTGCGATCAGAAGAGTCATCAGTCTGTGGAAGGAGATGTGGACAGAACTCATACTTTGAATTATTACTAAACCAAGTTTGACAGCCAGGCTGCGTCCTCCTCTTCCTCCACATAAGAAAGGTAGCAGCACCAGATGGAGTGTGTTCAAGGATTTTGAAGGACTGTGCTGGACAACTAGCTCTCCCTCTTCAGAGGCTCTTTAATATGAGCCTTAGGATGGAAAAAGTCCTGACACTATGGAAGGCTTCCTGTCTCATACCAGTGTCCAAAATGGTAGAGCTGAATGACTACAGATCCGTGGCTTTGACATCTCATCTTATGAAGACCTTGGAGTAGCTCCTTGTCCATCGACTGAGGCGGCAGGTTGAGGGAGAGCTTGATCCCCTCCAGTTTTCCTACCGGGATCACACTGGAGTGGAAGACACGGCACATATGTAAGGATCATGGTCTTTGACTTCTCCAGTGCCTTTGATAACATACAACCTCCCATACTGAAAGTACAAGCTCCTGGGGTTGGGGGTGGCACCCTCCCTGATGTTCTGAATTACAGACTATTTGGCATCTCAACCACAGTATGTCAGGCTAGGGTGGGGTGTCTCTAGCACTCTGGAATGCAGCACTGGGGCTCCACCAGGGACTGTTTTGGCTCCCTTTCTTTTCTCGCTATCCACTTGGGAATTCAGATGCAACTCAAAGTCTTGATACATACAGAAGTATTCTGATGAAAGAGTTATTGTGGTATGTGTGCACAGTGGACAAGAGGGGCAGTACAGGAGCCTTGTGGAAATTTGTTTGTCTCCTGCATTTTTAGTCCTCTCATTCACAGCCCATCTTTTTTTTTTTCATTTACTTAGATTTTTGTCTTGTCTTTTTCTTTTTCTTGTGTTTCATTGTCGGCTTTCTCCTGTGCTACCAATTCATGTTTTTTAACCGCGTGGCCACGTGTTGCCAAGCTTTTCCAAATTTGTCTTTCTCTCTGTCTCTATCGTCAGTACTGGCAGCTCAGCATCCACCAAGACAGTTGGCCCACAAGGTCTCTGAGCCATTCATTGGTGCTCCCCTTTGATTTGTGTGATTCTCTTGTGTGTCTATCAGTTTCCTTGGGTCAGTAGTTCCGTTTGTGTGTTATTTCTAGTCCCCCTGTCTTATCAATCCCACTTCTTTCTAATTCCTTACCTTCATTGGAATCTTTTTTTGTATTTTGTGGTCTTTGTATGTTTTCCTCTGTCCATATTTGCCTTTCTCTGTTCAAGTCTTTCTTTGTTAATGTCTTTGTTTTTGTTTGTGTCTATCTCAATCGCTTGTGTCCTTCTCTCTTCGTGGGTCCTTCTCTCTGCCTTTGTCCTTGTCAGTCCCTTCTATCTTTTCAGTCCCTATGTTTCTCTTTCTACTTGTATTTCTTCCCCACTACTACTCTGTACTTACAGTGCAGGCCAAAAGTTTGGACACACCTACTCATTCAATGTGTTTTATTTATTTTCATGACTCTTTACATTGTAGGCACTGGGCTGGTGCATAGGGGATACCGGGTTTGATCCCCGGTAAGAGTGTTCAGTGGGTTGCGTCATGAAGGGCATCAGGCATAAAAACTCCTGCCGAATCAAGTAAGCGAATTGGATTCGCTGTGGCAACCCTGAAAGGGAAAAAGCCGAAAGAAATCATCATTCTCACTGAAGGCATCAAAACTATGAATGAACACATGTGCAGTTATGTAATTAACAAAAAAGGTGAAATGTCTGAAAACAGGCTTTATATTCTGGTTCCTTCAAAATAGCCACCCTTTGCTCTGAACACTGCTTTTCACACTCTTGGCATTCTCTCCATGAGCTTCAAGAGGTAGTCACCTGAAATGGTTTTCCAACAGTCTGGAAGGAGTTCCCAGAGGTGTAGTGTGAAATAGTCCGGAAAATAAAGAAAACGCATTGAAATGAGAAGGTGTGTCCAAACTTTTAGCCGGTACTGTATGTTCAGTCCCTTTGTTCTTTTTTTATTCTTCAACCCCATCCTTCAACCTTAATTTCCCCTGGTCTTGTTTGTTTTTCCATCACTGGGATTTCGGGTTTTCTGTCTTCCTGGCCTAATGTCATATAGAGATTTATGCCTTCTTGGTCCTTCGTTGTCCTTCTTTCCTTTAGTCCCTTATTCATTTCAGTCCTGTAGTCATTAGTCTTTCAGTCCTGTAGCTCTATGTTTGTCTTCCCAGTGTGTTCATTCTTCTAGTCCTTTGGTCCCTTCACAGTTCTTTTCTTCAACTTTAGGTCATCACTTCACTTCTTGACTTCTTCGGTTCAGTTTTTGGTTTTCCCATTGAGTTCCCTCATTCAGTTCTTCCCTCTGTCCTCGTTTCCCTCTGACGTCTGGTCCTTCTGTTTTCTTGTCCCTGAGTGGTCATTTTCCTCTGTTCCCTTGTCCAGTCATGTCTAGCTCCAAATCCCATTCCTTATTACGGTCATGTCCAGCTTCTATCCCTGTTCCCTTGTTCGGTCGCATACAGCAGTCTCGTCTCAGTCAGTCCTAAACAGAGTATAAAAAACATATTGGAATAAAAGAAAAGAAAAGTTGTCAAAATGCCACAAGCTACAAGGTAGCTCAAGTTTTGACTGAACCCCCTGCCGTCCCAAAAAGATAAAGCATTTTTTCAAAAATATTCAACAAGTGCATAAGGGTTGATCTGTTAAGTTATGTGTCATTCAAGAACCTCTGTTTTAGTGGTCCTCTGTTTCAGTCCAGTGTGTAAAATCTGTACCTTTTCTAATGTTCTCATATGATTTCAGCACATAGCATATAGCAGCATATATCTCTTCTACTTGTCCTCTTGTTTGTCTTTGTCTTATCCCTATCAGCATAATCAATCTGGGTCAGCACTGAGATGGTGGATGCAGACAGATGTGGTTTGCAGTGTGATCAATGTTCTTGATCGGGTAGAGATTATTCCTCAGTGCTAGTCTGTGTGTCTTCCTGTTTGATTGTTAATTTATCAAGTTAGGAATGAATGATCAATAGGTGGATAATTTGCACAGTTCAAGTAGCAGGTAAAGATGAGGATGTTAAACTAGGCTTTTTCACAGTCATGGCCAATACGTCAATTAAGATGGCTTAAATGTCAGCAGCTGTAAAATAAATTTCTCATCAAAAGTCTCAGCAGATGGGGCTTCATGAGACCCTGGCAATCTGATTAACGAGATTGTTTTTTTTTTTTCTTTTGCACACAGCTTTACTGAAAATGCTGTTAAAATAACATTTTTTTAAAGATTGGCAGCCATAAACATATTTTGCCATCAATCAAATAAATAGTCAGTGTACACTAAATATATATCTAATCTTATAGTAATTTATTGTTGAGGTGGCATCTGTGTTTTTATTTGTGTTTTTAGTGAATTGAAATTGACATTGATAGATTAAGTTGTATTTTAAAACTCCATCTCGGTCTTGCTCTGATGTCCACTTTTTGTTCCACACAATCGATTTCAGTCAGAGGTCGAAGTCCAGTCTTGTCTCAGTCAGACTCAGTAGTTTTGTCTCTGTAACTAATACATTAGACATAAATGATGCTGGAGTTATCCAAATGTGTTTAGTTTTCTGTGCTTCACCGTTGCAACACTATGTGTGTATAATTTAAATTACATATTTTGTCAACATGTTGTGCTGCTGCAGGGAGAAGAGATGAAGAAAATGGAAGATTTTAAGTACTTAGGGTCAACAGTCCAGAGCAATGGAGAGTGTGGGAAAGAGGTGAAAAAGCGCGTGCAAGCATGATGGAACAGGTGGAGAAAAGTGTCAGGAGTGACAGCTAAAATGAAAGGAAAAGGGAACAAAACTGTGGTGAGACCACCGATGTTGTATGGTCTAGAGACCGTGTCACTGAGGAAAAGACATGAAGCAGAGCTGGAAGTAGCAGAGATGAAGATGCTGAGGTTCTTGTTGGAAGTGACCAGGATGGATAGGATGAGGAATGAGTACATCAGAGGGACAGCATATGATAGAGGTTTTGGAGATAAAGTCAGAGGGCCAACTGAGATGGTTCGGACATCCAGACATCCATAGGAGAGATGGTCAATATATTGGTAGAAGTATGCTGAGTTTTGAAGTGCCAGGCAGGAAGCCTAGAGGAAGACCAAAGAGGAGATTTATGGATGTAGTGAAAGTGCATATGAAGGTAGTTGGTGTGAGAGTAGAGGATACAGAAGACAGGGTTAGATGGAGGAAAGTGATTCACTGTGGCGACCCCTGATGGTAAAAGCCGAAAGGAATAGAAGAAGTCAATTTGTAGTGCTCATTCCAGAATGTGAAGCTGTGTGTAATGTGCTAAAGTGTGCTACATTGAAATATACAGTGAAATTTCCCCGAGTCAAACAAATAAAGGAATCTAATCTATATTGTGATCATCTTCTTCTTTCGGCTGCTTCTTTGGCTGGTCTCACCACAGTTTTATACACATTTCCTTACATTTTAGTTGAAACTCTTCTATCACACATCATACCTAACCGTTTTCTCCACCCGTTCCATCCTGCCTGCACACACTTCTTCACCTTTTTTCCATACTCTCCGTTGCTCTGTACTGTTGACCCGAAGTACTTAAAATCCTCCACCTTCTTTATCTCCTCTCCCTGTAACTTCACTCTTCCACTTGGGTGCCTCTCTTCCACACACGTACCCTGTCTTACTTTGTCTTGCTATGGCTAACCTTCAACCTTTCCAGAGCAAACCTCCATCTCTCCAGTTTCTCTTCAACCTGTTCCCTGCTCTCACTACAGATCACAGTGTCATCCACAAACATCATAGTCCACAGAGATTCCTCTCTAACCTCGTCTGTCAGTGTGTTCATCACTATAGAAAACAAGAAGGGGCTCAGAGTTGATCCCTGGTGTAGTCCCACCTCAACCTTGAACTCCTTTGTCACACCTACAGCACACCTGAGCACTGTCTTACAGTCCTCATACATGTCCTGCACCACTCTCACATACTTCTGTTACTTCAGACTTCCTCATGCAATACCACAGTTCCTCTCTGAGCACCCTGTCATAACCTTTCTCCAGAGCTGCAAAAACAAACTCTCTGACCTTATCTGCAGTTCTCTACCAATATCCTCAAAGCCAATACTCTAGTACTCTTTCTTGGCATGAGGCCTTACTGCTGTTCACAAATGCAAACTTCTGTCCTTAGTCTAGCTTCGACTACTCTTTCCCATAACTTCATTGTATGGCTCATCAGCTTTATTCCTCTGTTGTTACCACAAGTCTGCACATATCCCTTGTTCTTAAAAATGGGCACCAGCATACTTCGCCTCCATTCCTCAGGCATGTTCTCACTGTCTGATATCCTGTTGAACAACCCAGTCAAAAACTATACCGCTACCTCTCCTAGACACTTCCGTACCTCCACAGGTATATCACCAAGGACCGAGTGCCTTCCCATTCTTAATCCTCTTCAGTGCCCTCCTCACTTCATATTTACTAATCTTTGTTACTTCCTGGTCCACAACATTCACCTCTTCTACTCTTCATTCCCTCTCATTTTCCTCATTCAACTCTTCAACGTATTCTTTCCATCTTGCCATCACAAAACTGACACCCGTCAATACGGTTCCGTCCTTATCGTTAATGACCCTAACCTGCTGGACGACCTTCCCATCTCTCTCTCTGGCATACAAGTCATCGTAAGCCACTTCTTTGGCCTTTGCTACCTCTACTTTGACCTTACCCTGCATCTCTCTGTACTCGTGTCTGCTCTCTGCAGTCCTGTCAGTCTCCCACTTTTTCTTAGCTAATTTCTTTCTCTGTATATACTCCTGTACCTCCTCATTCCACCACCAAGTCTCCTTATTTACTTTCCTTCCAGAAGACACCCCGAGTACTATCCCACCTGTCGTCCTGATCATATTAGCTGTAGTTTTCAAGTCATCTGGAACAACCTCCCGACCTGTCTCAACTCCTTACTAAAAGTCCTGAAACACTCTTTCTTTTTTAGTTTCCACCGTTTTGTCCTCTGTTCTGCCTTTGCCCTCTTCAACTTCCTGACCACCAGAGTCATCCTACACACCACCATGTCTGTCTACACCCTCACCTACCACGACTTTGCAGTCACTGACTTCGTTCAGATTACACCGTCTACCTGAAGTATGAAGTCTACCTGTGTGCTCCTACCTCCATTCTTTTAGGTCACCCTATGTTCCTACCTCTTCTGGATAAAGTATTCACTACAGCCATTTCCATCCTTTTTGCAAAGTCGTCGAGGTCCAAAGAGAATTTCTCTTTCTCCTCTAACTCACATCCTACCTGTGGAGCATACCGACTGGACACACACTATGTCTACCTTTCTTCCCTGCATCATGTCCACCAACTCTCTACCTTTTCCTGTCATAGTTCCAACATCCAGAGTCCCTACTCTCAGACCTAGACTCTTAGTTTTCCTCTTCTCTCTCTTCCTACCAACACACCTTCCTCATCTCCTTCTATGACCATCAGTAGTCCAATTTCCAACGGCACCCTGTAGGTGAACAGCACCAATGGGGGTCATTGTTAACCCGTACCTCAACCGATCCAGTATGGGCGTCTTAAGTGTGATTCGCATATTTTATTTTGCCAAAACTTTTTTATGTCGAATGACACAAACCTATGTATGTATCCGGGTTTGGGACTGGCACTAGAAGACACTGGCTTGTGCCTTGCAGCTAAATTAATTTAATCTATATTGTGATATTGTGATTATGTCGGTAAGTGAGTGTGGCTGAGAAGGTGCAGAGTGCTTTCTCCCATTTGTTTGGTTTATTTATTTCAGTTTGGTTTATTTATTTCAGTAAGAACTTTGTCCAGAAAAGCACATTGTAGTACACTCGTGAACAAGACCCCGAGATGCCTAAACTTCTCCACTTGGGGTAAGGACTCCAACCCAGAGAGGGCACAACACCTTTCTCCGGTTTTTTGTTTTTAGTTACAGATTTTTCACTTTAACATGTGTATTTACTGCTGGTTTTCGATACCATTTAAAACTGCTTGTTTTTCTGACTGTTACTTTAAATGGAAATTAGCAGCCACCCCTCCCCTTTACTGTCACCTCAATGGACAGTAAAGGGGAGGGGTGGCTCACCCTGCCCAATCATTTCATGCTGTTAGGAGCGCTGCCATGTGTTTGGTTTGAAACTGATGGACATCAAATATTATGTGTGCCCAATTAGGGCTGCATTTTACAATCAGCAGTTTTGAACAGTTTCATTCCAGACAGAATCTAGCAATATACTTGGTCTAGGGTAACTAATGGTGGTTCGACATCGCCCAGTGAAAAAGGTTCACAGATGGCTGTTGTCCCTGTTTTGTGATATAAAATAACACAATAAGATTCAAAACTTTTGCAATGACCACATCAGAGTATGTCAGGTGTGAAGTAGGCGTTATCTTGAAAGAGGGGCTTGTTAGGAATATCCTGGAGGTTCAGTGGTGCTGTTCACCTACAGGGTGCCATCCTGTGTCTATTCCGTGTCTCTCCAGGAGGAGAGAGTACGACTCAGTATTCAGTATACATATAAAGTGCTGTTTCTGTATTGATGTCCATGGGAAAGAGCAAGGTAAGATTAATCTTAGAGAAAAAGAACAAGTTGTTAGATGTTTGATAATTAACAAAAGAAAATTACCTTAAATTACCCAGAACTGTGAGGATTGAGCGGGAATGAACACACTAGAAATATGTTTCAATATGTTTTCCAGTTGATATAGAAGAGTGATGTGTGAAAAACATGGCTCTAGTACTATAAACACTTATACACTGCTGCCATAGGGCATTAACATTTCTCTCCTGCCGTGTAATCACCTTACAGTGCTAGTGAGAAAGACCAACAGCAGTAATTCCCTTCAGAGCGAGCTGTCAGCTTTTCATCAGCTGTCAGTGTTTTCACTTTTGCTGTTTTCAAAAGCACATGGGGGTCTTGTACCTCTGCCTCTAAAACGAAGCAGACAGATGTAATAGCCATTAGCCTTAGGGAGAGACAGCACAGATGTGTCAACAAGGCTTGACTTTTAAAGTCCAAGTGAAGTCTGAGCAAACAGTGGCTGTGTAGAGACCTGTGTGGTTGAGCAGTGATCCAGGGACATGGTCGCACAGTCTCCCCTGGGACTCCAAACAGACTGTGACTCCAGTTCTCCTTACAAAAGAGGGCTAGACCACCCCAATACAGAAAATAAATAATGCAGGGGAAAACCTGAATGCTGTCACCCAGTGACAAACCCTATCCTTGATGAATAAGTGGTTCAACTTTTTATGTACTCCTATTGTAAGGGCCAGTTTCTTTTTCTACTAGGGCTTTTTGCAACCCAATTGCCAGAAATCAATGTCATCATTTTATATTTCTGTAAATGGTGTACTGGTATGATCTACAAAAATGATTTCATTCGCTTTTTTCAATGGAGTAAGGCTTTTAATTTTGTAGGGCTGCCACTAATGATTATTTCTCTAGTAAAGTACTAGTCATTGACTACTCAGACTAGGAACTGCAAAAAAAAAAAAAAAGACAACAGTTTAAATGTATGACAAGGTTCCAAGAAACATTACAGCAGCAATAAAAAAATTCACGTAAAACGTAACAAAACGTAACAATATTAAATAGATTAGATGATTAGATTATACCCTTTATTCATCCTACTCAGGGAAATTTCAGGTTACAACAGCAGATTCACAGCACACAGCAAAAATATTAATATAAAAAGAAAGGACAGTTATGCAACAAGATCAAAAAAAGGTAGGTAAAACTGTAAAAACTGCAAACTTTCTAAGATCCACCCTCTTCTAAGAACTTTCCTAAAGAGAAAAGTGATGGAGGCTTGACCCAGTATTAATTCTTGAATTAATGTTTTAGTTTGACAGAGTGAAAGGTTAAAACACATACTTGGGGCTTAATCAGAAAGAGAACAAAATTTGTCATCTGAAATTTCCCCAAGTGAAATTTCCCCAAGTGAAATTTCCCCAAGTGAAACAAATAAAGGTGTATCTTTCCAACAACTACTTTCCATGTTCACCATCAGGCTTTTAAACACAACAAAAATACACCAAATTTTTGTGGAACCCCTAAGTATGTCCTCAGATTCTGAACAGAAAGATTTGACTAATTTAATGGGCAATTAAATATTAACCTGGATCGACATAAAACTCTTGCCAAATCAAATATGCAAATTGGATTCGCTGTGTGTGAAGGGAAAAAGCCAAAAGAAATCATCGTATTAGAGGTACAGTCACAATCCATAACCTGAATCAGTTTTCACACAGAAGTATGCACATATGTATGACTTCATTTTTAAGTTGTCTAGAGATCAGCTGAAATCACCATATAATATTAAAACTGAGAATAACATGCATCTAGAAATTTAGTATGACATTTTTGTCTCCGGAATAGCTGACATTGCTGTTTTTCAGAAATTATTTTACTCTAGCAACTAGGTAAACTTTGTAGTAGCCTAACTTATTGGTTTGCTTTCTCTGTCTGACCAATCAAATCGAGATTTTTCTCCTCATTATATAAATCCATTATTTCCCTTTTTTCTTAGTTTTCCCTGCATGAAAAAAAAACCTTGAATAGTCTAATTCTTTGTGTTAATTTGATCTCAGTTTACTCTAGAAGCCGCAATGTCCAAGATAAAAGATTTGAAATTCTAATTAAGCTGTAATGGTAGCAGCAAGTTGATATTTTTTCTCGCTGTTAGTTCTCCCCTGTCAGCTTTCTCCTGTGCTGTGTGTATGTTTAGCTTGATCTCTTCAAATGTATTTCCTACTTTGTAACCAGAGGCAAGAGCCCTTGACTCTCTGCCCCCACCGCCGCAGCGAAGGCAGCCATTTAAGTTGTGATTAAAAATTAATGGTGGAGTGAGACACAGGGAAGTGGGGGGGGTAAAAAGAAAGGAAAAGCTTTGGAGTGGGGAGCTGTACCGTGCAGCAGCTGGAAGGTCTTCTCAGATCGCTACTGTTTTTAACTGGTCTGCTCACACCCCACCATGAATATTACATTATCGCTCTATAGGGCTCCTTGTGTTACCCCTGCAGTGTTGAGCAGATATCTACAGCTAAATTGCTGAAACATCCAAGTTGAGCCATCCCCTGCTGAAAGGGTGTCGACACACCATGCAAACTACGCTGACTTTCACAGCACACAATTTCCAAACAGATTCACAAAGAACCCCAGTATTATTACATGTCATCAACAATTGTACTAAGTGCTGCCACAAACAGAAAAAACTCATTTCCATTTGTGGTCATTTGTGTCATTTAGTTTGTTATGTTCTGATCTAAGATGGAAATGGGCAATAGAAAGTTTTATTTGGACATTGTCTTTGCAAGATTTTCATTTGGACAAGTTGCACCAAAAACATTAGATTAAGGAGATTTAAATATAAATGGGTCATTCCAGAATTGGAGGACTTCAAAATTTTTGAAAAATAAATCTTCACTTTTCTAATTTGCCATTATACATTCATCAATAATTGGTAATAAACTATCAAAGGCTTGATTGGCTCAGCTTACACATTCAATGGTACAATTTTTATTACATGATTTATTTGGTGTTTTTAATGCTTGGTGCAACCCTGTTACCAACACTAAGGAACCTGAAAAAAGTACATTCATTATTTTCTTAAATGTAATTCCTTTGCATTAAGTAAAGAAAATAACATTCTCTCTGAATAACCATTTGGTTTCACATATGACTTGATTTAAATTAATTTTAGCAACTTTCAAAATCTGTCTTGCCCAACTTTTCAATAGTGGTATGTTTCACTTTAACAATTTCAGTATTTATTTTACAATATTTACTCTGACACACATTGCATATATGAAATTGTGGTGACAGGGTTGCATAAAGTAACACGGATGACTAGCTACATAATTTCTGATTTTAGATCATTATATAAAATTGACAAATGCTCAATACACCAAAGTATATAACTTTTAATACTTTCTGTCAGCACTATTTCTAAAATAACAACCTCTCCCCCCC
>JAPTHA010000018.1:12395811-12406117 GCA_029814585.1 Gymnapogon annona | reverse complement strand
TTTAGTACTTGAAGATGTCCGTCTGGAAGGAAATCTTCCTCTTTCCTCCCAGATCTCACGGTAGCACCGTACACTGTCATGATCACTGTAGAATTCATAGGGGTTGAATCCTACTGAAGCCTAAGGCTTTACCAACGTTCGTCGGTGTATCATCTTTCTCCGACCTTTATATGATGTCCAGCTTAGTTTCCATCATAATGGCTTTCCTCTTGGCTGGACCAGCATCGCTAGGAGATCTTGCTTTCTTTTTTGGGGCCATGATGTGAGGGTGACAAAGCCGAGTACTGTGTTGTGGAGCACAAACACAGACGCTGTACACTGCATAAACACAGACGTTGTACGCCACATTGCAATAGTATGGGGCTGGACACAAAATGGCGAACGAGACTCGAGCGTCGTAAAGTGGAAATGATGTAGGTCGAGTACACCATAACCCGGGGACCACCTGTGGTCCAAATAACATTTCTGCCTACTAATTTTTTTGGGAATGTGCAATAACAGATCTGAGGTTTCCTGAGATTAATTCAACATCAATATTCTCTTGCTTTTGCTCAAATAGGTCAGTCAGAGAGATCCACAATGAAATCATATTTCAATGGATTCACTATCATAGTTTACTGTTCATGAAAAAAGATCATTGTCAAAACTGATTTCCATTGGATTAATTATTGCCTCAGCGTTTGTTATTTATGTGTTTATTTGTGGAGATGAAGGAGCTAAGTTTGTAAGGATGTCAGGATGGCTGATGCATAGGGGACCCTGGTTCGATTCCCAGGATGACTGTCCAGTGTGGGCCCTTGGGCAAGACCCTTCACGCTGCTGCCCTAGACTTCCTTTATTGTCATTGCACAGACACACACAATGAATCTGGTAACGAAATGTCATGCCTACAACCATAGCCTCAATGTCTCCTTGTGCCCGTCCCAAGCCCGGATAAATACAAGGCTTGTGTCAGGAAGGGAATCCGACGTAAAAAAAAAAAAACTACTGCCAAATCAAATATGCGAATTAAATTCACTGTGGTGACCCCGGAAGGGAAAAGGCCGAAAGAACTCATCATTTGTGGAGATGAAGGAGGATTACAGAAAAATGTGGCCGTGATTTTCATTAAACTTTGTGGAAGGGTAAAGACGAAATCATTAAATGTGGAGCATTTCTTATGAGTGTCTTCCTTAACTTGCCAAGTGATCATTAGACAGGTTTCCATCCAGTGTTTTACTTCTATGGCATTTTGCTGATTGTCAGCAATTATTTTGTCTAAAGAAATTGATGTGGAGAGTGTTTCCACATGTGACAAAACATATGTTTCCACAGTGACAAAACTGACATTTTTTCCCATATAGCATAGCTTTTGCAGAGAGCATCTCTCTGTTAATCTTAGCAAGAATATCTTTGTGGGCTTGCACTCACCCATTTCATCCATAGTGTCATACTAAAGACGACAAAACGGTATAATATTGTAAAGTGAGCAAAACAGTTTGAATGATGTTTCTCACATCTCTGACCCAACTCACATACACATACATACGTACATACGATAGATAGATAGATAGATAGATAGATAGATAGATAGATAGATAGATATTTGTCCCACTTGGGAAATTTCACATTTGTACATATATATATATGTGTGTGGGTGTGTGTGTGTGTGTGTGTGTGTGTAGTGGCGGTGGAGAATGGCTTGCCTCACTGGGACTTTTCCCCAGAGATGAGTCAGATGTGTCTTGTAGCAGAGCCAAGTGTTACCAACAAGCACTACTGTACATCACAGGAATAAAGCAACACACAAAGCTTCCTGTCTCCTGACCTTAAATCTTGTATTTGTGTGAGTGTCTTTCTTCCACTGTGTATAAGTATATGCAGGGAGAGAGTGCCTGCAGGGGTGCCAGCTGAGTTTTAAGATATTCAGCTTACTGTCAGCACAGACACATTTCTCCCTCTGCACCACTGCACAGATATGCAAATGCAGCCTCTTCAGAATGCAGAGCACCAGATCAACTTCAATTTATTCCATTCTGCTCGTACCCTCTCTGTTCTCCCTGCTCTCTCTGTTTCCACACCCCCCTCTCTCCCGTCTCCATTCTGTCTTGGGTTTTGCTGTTTGGTCTTAGCCGCTGTGGTGATGGCATATGCCCCCAATGAGGAATTGCATAGAGGTGAGTGGATTTCTACTGAGCAGTTTGAAGAAGCAGTTCATTCTTTCAGTCTAATACAAGGTGCAAGAGTGTGTCTTTTGTGTGTGTGATTCCTATAGCATTATCAAGGATTGTGTATTGTGCACCCGCTGTTATAAGCCTCTCCCTCCTCTCTTGTTAATTACCAGCAATACAAGCGAATGGCCTACATTGCCAGTGGTGAAACACAATTAGTCAATTGCCAAGCCACTCTCAAAAAGGCTATCTCACTAACACACAGTGTCATCAGTAATCTAGTCTCAGCATAATCTAAATGCCAATGTCTATCCTCTGCGATCCATCCCAAGCCCACACTACATTTACATTGTAATTAGATGTGGCCAAGGCCACTTTATAACATCGCTGTATTCACCTTTTCAGAGCCCCATTGCAGCTTTAAAAAAATTAAAAAAATAAAATACCAATAAAAACTGGGTTATACTTTAAGTTTTGTTCATTTGACACTGTGGCTTGTCAGGATTTAAGTAACACGGCACCCAAGTGTGCGTAGCCTGACAAGAGGGTTTCATATCTCTCTGGAGCGTACTATATAAACAGAAGAGGTGTTGATGAAGACGTGTTGTCAACACAGGGGTAAAAAATCAACTGTTTGTGTTTCATCTATTGTAACTTAATAATAAAGCTAATAATGACATGTTTTAGTTCAAACCAATATAATTTCAGAGCACCTTTCATACTCTTGCTTTTGAGTGAGTATTTCTGATTTCACTGTGCAGGACCAACTGTGTTATTGCCCCATCTTTTTCATGGACTGTTTAATAAAAAGTCCTCTTTTGTAATTTGTTGTCAAAGGATAGTGTGAATGTTGTCTGTGCAGTTACAGCGCTGTGAGAGTGTTTGAAGCAGCATCCTGTTTTGGTGACCACTTGTTCTAACATGAAAATGTGATAGAAGCAAACGTGAAAGGATAAAAAACATCTCATGGTTGGCTGCCCTCATTCTACTCCTTCTGTGGTTATGAGAAATCAGAGTGGTAGACTAGCTGAGAAAATAATAAAATAAGATGAGCTGCTTGACAACATCACTCAGTTCCATGTTCACCCTGTTTTTCATGTGGTCTCGTGATTATGTGCCTTCATTGAAGAGGCCCTCTGACCACCATGTTTTTGTTATTTTTGTATGGACCAAGTGTATATAGCACCTGATGATGTGTAGGTACTCTTCTGCATCATTTTGCACAGTTATCAGTTGATATTTGTTCCAGTATGTCTATATAGTTAATGAAAATTTGCTAAACATACTGTATATATAAGAAAAAGCACATTTCCAATTAGGCAAATTAGGCAATGGTGTTATTTAGAAACTTCTAGCAATGTTTAGGACAGACAGTAGATACTTTCCTTGCCAAGAAATTGGAAACACTGACTTGGAAGTCAAAGACTTTGAGATGGATGAATGCCAGGTCTGAATAGAACCTTTTTAATAATAATAGTAATGCTAATAATATTCGTAAGTATAATAACAATCTCTTTTATTTGTAAGCATATGACAAAAGCCAAAGATAACATACAGGAAAGGATGAAAAAGACAATAAATAAAATTCAAAGTATATGGTTTGTAATAACTGCCTCCAGTAAAAAAAAAATCTGAACTTCACTATGACTGTTGGCTAAAGCATCAAACCAAAATATGGAAGATAAAATAGTCTCTACTTAGCAGGAGTAAGTGAAGATTCATCCAATTCGATTTATGTAAGTGAAGCCGAGACAGTCTTTATAGCCACTACTTAAATATTAGTACATGGACACACTTTAACACGAATGTTAAATAGCTCCGTAAAAGACATTAACTTTTGGTAAATGATCTTACTTATTTATGTACAAAATTTAATTCCACTTTCACTTGCACTGCTTATGTTGTCTTGAGATGAATCCTCAGATTTTCCTGCTAAGTTAATTGACAGAAAATGAGAAACTCCTGTACAACATTTGTTTCTCAAAAACAAACAAATAATAAGTTTCAAGTTAAATTGCTCTGTAATTTTCTAAAAGTGTTTGTCAAATTCATACTTTTTTTGGCTTTAATTTAAAAAAAAAAAACTTGATAATTAAGAGACATATAAACTATGTAAATTTGCTCATTATTTTTATTAACGTTCTGCAGCCATCAGAATTCGAGTGAATGATGAGCTGGGACACTTGCCTTTCCTGTTGGATTGTAAACTGTTCTATGAGTGAATGCTTAACTACTTTTCTCCAGGACCTTTGTCTTTGTGATGGTCATATAACATGGGAGCATGATGAAAGCAAATTTATAACAAAACAGTAAATCTGTGAAAAACATTTTAATCATATATATATATATATATATATATGAAATTGATATATTGATACATATCTATAGATACTGTGAATTTAGTGAATTCCCATCTTTTCAGTGTCATTTGTTCCAGATGAAGATACCACAGTTGTTTTCTTTCTTGTTTCGATGTTGTCCATAGGTTGATAGTGGTTACCAAGTGAGCCCTCCGTGTTTCTCCTCATGTAGCTGTATTTGGTCAGTTGAAGTCGTGACAGGAGATTGTCCCTCCTACCTCAGTTTACTGTTTAAGGCTCATATTTTTTCCTTTATTTCTCTCTCTCTCGGTGGGTGATTGTATTTTCAGTGCCCTTTTAGAGACCTTAAAAGGGCACTAAGAAATCAAAGGTCTTGGTAAGAAGTCACAATCGTAAGAACGGTTCCAATTTGCCAGGCACACTGAGTGGCATTGGGATGATTTGTGGGGATTCCATTATGGAGCTGGTGACAAAAATGCAACAGAGACAGGGAAAAAAGTTCACAAGTTCTAGCCATTCCAATTACAGACTGTATTCTCTGAGTTCACAAGACTGTACTCTGCATTCTTCATATTGAAAAGCAGCTTTCCAAAATGATGATAATCCTAGGCCAGCACGAATCGTTAGTCACTTAGCGTTCATTTTTCCTGCATGTCCTGTGTTGAGAATGGTTGCTTGATTGAACCAATCATAAGCCTTTCTGCCTTCAGAACATCTACTGGTAAGAAAAACTATATAAAAATGTACCACGTTACATTAAACTTTTTCTACTACTAATTCTGCTATTAATCTCATGTGATTTATACATTTTGCTTTTGAAAAATTGTGTCAGTAACTTAGTTTATACTTACATGTACTCTTTCCTCTTGTGCACGTTGTATCAAATATTTTTTGTAATTAGTAACTTGTGCATAAAAATACGTTGTACATTTATAGCAACATGAGTTTCAACTAAATATATGCAGTGCTTTGTTTATAAACAGTCCTGTGGTAGTAGTACTTGCTTTTTCATCTTTCATTTTCAGATAGCATTAAATCCTCCAATCTAGCAGGAGGCAAGCACACAGATTACATTTCCTTCGGGAAATGTGCAAAGGTGTACTTAGCTGTTATTCTTTCCCACTGTAGCAATATCAATGCAACTGTATAATGCATCAACAAAAAAAATAAACTGTATTAAACTAAACCCAAAGTTATAGTATATAGTTTTACTGTGTTTATTATAACATCAGCCTTCAATCTATAGTATTCATTTAACAAAGTTGATTTCAATATTTAAATATGTTAATCAAGTTACTTCATGTTATTGAAGTAAGTGATTCCACTTACTTGAATATTTTTTATATTTCTGTGAAAGCTTAAAAGTATAAAGGGTTGAGTGATGGTTCCAGTAAACATAGGTGAGCAGACTGTGCTATGCTATGCTGAGCAGCTATCTTTTTGTGCGAATCTCTTCTGAATTATGCTCCTTGTCGTTTATGTTGATCCTGTCATAATATGCATCCATCTGAATCACAACAGTGGAAATAATGTTTAGCAGAAGTGAACTTAAGGTATCAAAGTTTTGAATTAGAACAATTTTAATCAAATATTTTTTCAATCAATTTGAATCAATTAATTGATTATTTGTTTCAATTCCAGCTACTATTTGGCTTTAAATTATTGCACGCTTTTAGGCCCTTAATAATGCCTAAAAAACTTATTGAGTGTCAGTCCACCCTGACCACGACACTCCGTCCAAGACAATTGTGGGATCCTGCCGACAATGCCAAACTGTTGTGGAACTTTTAAAGATGGAAACACGAGTGAGACTCCTTTCAAAATAATCCAGGCATTTATTGCTGTATAAGGACGAGCCTTTACACAGTTCAAAGTATGGAACAGGTAAAGACTGACTTTCACCTTCTAGCATCAGAGGGTAAGTAGAAGCCCCTTCAACCCCTCCCTTCCCTGCTCCCTACCAGAGACCTGGACTAGGTTCTCACAACAAGGTAAGTTGTTATGAGAAGGCCTCTGATTTCCATGAGAACAGGGATAGGAGAGGGTGAGACCCAATACATGTTACCCCACGTAACACGCAATTTGTTAAATCAGTTGTCTCTTATGTAGAAATATGTTCTAAATTGAAAGTATTTAATGCTTCAGTCTTTGAATAATTTTACAATTAGCAGCAACCTGTTAATTATGTAAAATCTCCTTAATTAACAGTATTCATCACTGTGTTCACATTTAAATAATGCCTACGAAGTTTTGAAAAAAACATGGAACTACTAGGAAGATGTTTAGGCTAGTTATATATTAGAAGGTACACTGTGGGAATTTGCAGACAGCTATCAGCATCAACTCACTGCTGCTCTTCCGCTACCCTAACCAACACCACCTTTGTGGGCTCTGACTTGTCAGACACCGGTTCTCTAGTGAGTTGTGACAAACTGTCATGTGCGTGACTAAACCAGCTCAATGCCGTGCTGTTGGCTGGAGAAATCACTCAGCCATTACAGCCCTTCAGTGTCTGTGAAAACAGCTTCAGGCTGGGAGGTTTGGACAGACCCAGAGATGAAGAGAGACTGTTTTCTCTGTAGTGGGAACCATGGTTGGTGTTTCTCCCCAACCCCTTGCGAACAGTATGCCAACACAAGTCTCGAACACCACTTTCTTGTAAATTCACCAGCTCGGCAACACAGGAAGGGAATGTAAATTAGGTGTGATTCTAACAGCTGAGATGGTAAGCCAGGCATTTTTTCCTTTCCTCTCCTCTCTTCTTCACGCCTCTCTTGCTGCTCTCTCCTGGCTACAGAGGATTTTGTCCATTCAGTGTTGCTTCTCTGAAGTGACAAAGAGGCTTTTTAATAAACACTTCTTGGACATTTCATAACCTGAAACTTTTTTCACTCCATCTTGAAAACCATGACAGTGGTGTTATTGGAAATACAACCACTGTGTGAGCTCTTTTTGATGTCAGCTACATTAAAAATGGGTAACACTGACAAAGATTAATAATTAAAAATCAGAGGTCTGATCCAGGAACTCTCTTCACGAGTCAATAATGTAATGACAAAGTTGATTGGTCACTGGGTAAATCAGGTTTAATTTTCAACCAAACAAAAGTATCCTGCCCCTGCCCGCCCCCACCATAGTTAACTAACTGTCAATCAAATTTTCGCACTCGTTCGCTGTCTGTCATTGCTGAAGGGGTGGGGCATGGGGGTAGCAGAATGGTCCAGGTGCCAGACATGGACCGTGTGAGTCCCGCTATGGGAATTTAGTCCCGGTATTAGGTGGCAAAAAATTGATCATTTTCATGAACAGTGACACACGGACGTCTGTTTGACAAACGTGAAAGACAAGTGTGTGTTTATCTGAAATGTGGTGCAAGCCTAGCACCGGAAAATATTTAACCTTGGAGCGGAATTTCAAAGAAGTTCCACAGCAACTTTTCTCCGGTAGGATATCAAACCTCCGAAAAGAAAACGTGAAAGAGTTGAATAAACCCTCCGAAAACACCAATCCATATTCACCACATCTACCATGAAGCAGCGCTTCAACACGTGTCATTCATTCAGTGGTTCACATCCAGGAATGACAACCTGTCACTGACGAAGGTGGAGCTAAAGAGGCTATTATCTGCTAATGCTAACCTCCAGACAGCTGAGGCGGACGTGTTCCTCTGGGTTTCACTGATGTGATGACTGTAAAAGTGATGCTGGATTCATGTTTACAACGTTCATCTGTTTATACTCAAAAGTGCCCGGATGATCCCAGGAGCTATGTTGTCGGGGGGCTTCATGCCCCCCAGTAGGGTCACCCACGGAAAACAGGTTCTGGGTGACGGGTCAGACCAAACACAGTTCAAAAGCCCTATGGATATAAGACCAAGAGAAAGAGAGACGTCACCCGGCATGTCGGAGCCGGGCCCCACCCTGGAGCCAGGCCTGGGGTCGGGGCTCCAAAGCGAGCGGCTGGTGGCCGGGTCTTTGCCCGTCTTCCTGATCCTCCTGTGGGCCCACCACCCACAGAGCCCACCGTAGGGGCCGGGTGCATTGTGGATTAGGCAGTAGTCGGCAGCAGGAGCCTCGGCAGCCCAATCCCCGGACACGGACTCTGGTTTTCGGAACATGGAGTGTCACCTCGCTGGGGGGGAAGGAGCCTAAGCTTGTGCAGGAGGTTGAGAGGTACCGGCTAGATATAGTCGGGCTGACCTCCACGTACAGCTTGAGCTCTCCACTATTCTGGAGTTTCCCATTGTGAGAGGCGGCAGGCTTACTTATTTCCCCACAGCTCAGTCGCCAGGTGTTGGAGTTTACCGCTGTGAACAAGAGGGTCGCGTCCCTTCGCCTGGTCATGTTCGAGCACAGGGGTGTCCACAAGTGCACATGACACCAGGACACCCGGCCATGGGTCCTGGACACTTGGGTGAAGAGAGGGGCTGAGCTGTCCACCGATCACTACCCGGTGGTGGTGAATCCGAGGCCATGGTTCTGGACCGGAGAAAGGTGGTGTTCCCTCTCCGAGTCGGTGGGGAGTCCTTGCCCCAAGTGCAGGAGTTTAAGTATCTCGGGGTCTTGTTCACGAGTGGGGGGAAAATAGAGCGTGACATCGACAGACGGATCAGTGCAGCATCTGCAGTGAAGCCGTCGCTGTGTCGGTCCATCGTGGTGAAGAGGGAGCTGAGCCGAAATGCGAGGCTCTCAATTTACCAGTTGATCTATATTCCTACCATCACCTATGGTCATGAACTTTGGGTCATGACCAAAAGGACTAGATCCCGGATATAAGCGACCGAAATGAGTTTCCTCCGCTAGGTGGCCGGGCGCACCCTTAAAGATAGGGTGAGGAGCTCGGAGTAGCTCGGAGTACCTCCACATCGAGAGGAGTCAACTGAGGTGGATCAGGCATCTGTTTCAGATGCCCCCGGGATGCCTCCCTAGGGAGGTGTTCCGGGCATGTCCATCTGGGAGGCAGCCCCGGGGCAGACCCAGGACATGCTGAAGGGACTATTTCTCTTGGATGGCCAGGGAAGGCCTTGGGGTCCCTCAAGATGAACTGGAGGAAGTGTCTGGTGAGAGGGAGGTCTGGGCCTGACTGCTCAGACTGCTGCCTCCGCGACCCGGCCCCGGATAAGCGGTTGAAGATGGATGGATCGATGGATCTGTTTATAATTAACATGTTTTGACACATATGTGAAATTAGAAAAGGTGAAATTGGTCTGAAATACAACTGGTATATGCTTGTATTAGTTTTTTTCTACTTTTGATTTTCTTTATTAACATGTTTTACTAGAAATGTTAAAACAAACAACCAGAGATAAATAAAATTATAGCTAAGGAATACAATGTTACAAACATGATACCAAATGTCCATATGACCCAATTATAGATTAATGACATTAATTATTAATAATAATCTATAAATTGTCCGTACTTTGTTGTTTCATTGGTGCGTATCATACCGGTAGCCCTTCGTATTACTCAGAGACCCTGAAGTAGCCCCAGTTTCAAAAAGGTTTTGAACCGCTGGCATAGACCCTCATCCTCTGATCCGTCACAGATTTTTAAAAATCTATTTAAAGAGTAGATTTGATTTCAGTAAACACTATGCTCTTGTACAATACAATAGATCCCTGACCCAGAACACCTCCTAGGGAGTTGTTCTGGGTATGTCCCTCTGGGAGGAGGCCATGGGGAAGAACCAGGACATGCTGGAGGGACTATTTCTCTTGGATGGCTAGGGAAGGCCTTGGGGTCCCTCAAGAAGAACTCAGATTCAGATTCAGATTCATTTTATTGTCATTGCACAGACCAATGGTCTGGCAACAAAATGTCAAAGCAGCAGCAG
>JAPTHA010000018.1:12379562-12392945 GCA_029814585.1 Gymnapogon annona | reverse complement strand
GTTAGGGTCCCATCGTGGTGGTGAAACGGCGGGTAGAATACCGTTACCCAACTGGAGGAAGTGTCTAGGGAGAGGCAAGTCTGAGCATCCTTGCTTCAACTGCTGCCACCGTGGCCCAGCCCCAGATAAGCTGTAGAGAGTGGATGAATGGAAATTAAACAGAATAAAAAATTCTGTAAGTAGGTCACAACCTTATGCTGATGTGGTCAAGCATGACAACCATGCTCCAGGAGTCAGGGTCTGCTTGAGGTTTCTGCCTTTTGTAAGGAAGTTTTTCCTTCAACTGTCACTAAGTGTTTGCTCTTGGAGGATTTTGTTTCTGATTCTGGGTTTCTGTAAATTACCTTGAGAGCCTGGTTTCAACCAGCTCTGTTTGGAAAGACACATGGCAACAGATGGCACTGTGTTACGATTTGATTTGATTTGATTTGATTTGATTTGATTTGATTTGATTTGAAGGCATTCATATCTTCATAAGTATGGACTGGTCTGAGTTGTGTCACTGCGATGCATGAATAGTTCATTCATGCTACTTTATCATCCAAGTATTAATAGTCAATGTTGTTGAGACTAATTAAATTTGTACCGCATGGTAAATAAAAAGGATCAAATAGACCCTAGATTTCATTTTTTTAACCAATGTTTAACCAAGAAGTCTGATTGAGATTCGAAATCTCTTTTGCAAGGGATACCTGGCCAAGATTGCAGCCAAACACAGTCCAAACAATACAAAGCATATTATACAATGAACAATAAATCACAATACAGTTGTTTCAGCGATGTACCACTGCCACACAGTGTTTCCATTAAGACTGTAACTCTCATAACTGAGTTTCATTTGTATATCATATTATGGCTATCTCAAGGAACTCCAAAAATTCAGGTCCTCAAAATAATATACATTTAAGAAACTCCACAGACCTTACAATAGAATGCCCAAGGCAGGAAAAAACTTCCTTTTGATATATTGTCTTGATCAGCTGTGGGTGAAAACTCAACTTTGTTCCCAGCCTTAACATGAGTTTATCAAATGAAGACCAGAGATGAGCTTTAATAACAAATCTGTATCACATGCACCAGTGGATCATGATATCTCTCCCTATGGATTTCTTTGAGCTATATTTGATTTAAATTCATTAAATGTTTTGTATGTTTGGGATTATGAAAGCTTTTTACCATCCGGCAGTCTGTTTGTGTTATATGTATGTTATGGTTGAGACCCTGTGGGAATTAATGTAACAGATACTGAAGATATTATATTCAATCACAGTGCCGCAGCTGTTCTACTTTTAACTTCTCTTTTTCTGTCATCATTTGTAAGCATGAAGTAATTTCCTCATGTCAAAGCAGCAACATGCCAATTGTTCTTGTGATTATTATTGTAGTGGAGCTAATGTATGTTATTGATGTCGGGGAGGATGGAAGTGGACCTCTATTTCAGTCTAATAAACACTCCATGCTCTACTGCTCTAAGGGATTAAGGCTTTTCCAGTGATTAGATGTGTAGTGCCATTAGTTGTAATGGAAGTCGTATGCTTAAGTCATACGAGTGAATATGTAAAGAGAGTTTGTAAGTGTAGTGTTGCTGTGTGTTTTATGGTGTTGATGACGGTGGACCGTACTTCTCAGCCAACCGGTGCTTATATGATAGCCTCCTCCCGAGCTGCAGTATGTGGGCAATAAACCTTTCGCCAGCAATCTCCACAGTGCAGCAATCAATGGGAAATTATCTCAGCCGATCGATGAGCCAGCCTTTCTATTTCAGTCTTTCTCTACTGTGAGAGAGACAATCTATCCTACCCTCCCATCAGTATCCCATCCTCCCTTTATGCCTCCTTCTCTGTCTCAGCTTCTCCCTCTCTCCCCTTCTCTCCTTCCATTCTTCTCATCCTTTCAATCTCATTTTTGCTGTCTCTGTTTTTTTCACCCACTCGTTCACTCCCACCCTCATCCACTTCCTTTTACTTCCCTCCAGCTCTCTTGGCTATACAGCACCTATTCTGAAATGCGACAGCTCAGCAGCAGCAGAACCATTAACAAAAGTTGCTTTCACACATGGAATATATAACATTGCTGGACTGACTTTCCTAGGGAATATAATGAGTGTGACTTGTTTATACAAGCGGAGAATACTCCCTCTGACAGTTTTGACAACACAGCCCCACTTACAGTACTATACGGAGTTAGGTCCTTATGTCACACGAAAAACGTCTTTATTTTCCCCTGTACTATTGAAGGTTGTACATAAATAAGCACAGTAATTTACCCTGCAAGTCATTTCTCCAGGTGTTTCTCTGTCTAAGTTTCCAATGTTTATTCCTCCAGCATAATGAAATAATTAACAAGGTAAGGAAACAGAACTGACATTGCAGATTTTTCAGTGTAACACATACTGTATGAAAGATGCCATCACTTATCAGTGTTGCTTTTTTTTTAGAAGCCAATGCTATAGCTGTCAATAACCTACAGAAAACAATGACAGCAGAGCTCACTGGAAGTGTTTTGTCAAACACTGTCAAGTAATATAAAGTTGCTGGCTATTTACTAAATGTTAACACAATGTCACAAGCTACAGCAGGATCATTGTGAGAGTGGGTTTCATTGAGTCACATGACCAATGTTGTTTGACTTCCGGGTCATGTCACCGTATATTGTTCCAGTTATTTGATTAATATTCTTAAAAAAGAAGAGCTTAAGTTAAATGTTATTTAGTTAGATAGATACAAGCGGCTGAAATGAGTTTCCTTCGCAGGGTGGCCGGGCGCACCCTTAAAGATAGGGTGAGGAGCTCAGTTACCAGGGAGGAGCTCAGAGTAGAGCCTCTACTCCTCCACATCGAGAGGAGGCAGCTGAGGTGGCTCGGGCATCTGTTTCGGATGCCCCCCGGACGCCTCCCTAGGGAGGTGTTCCGGGCATGTCCCTCCGGGAGGCGGTCCCAGGGTAGACCCAGGACACGCTGGAGGTCATGCAGTGTATAGGGCATGGAAAGCATAAAGAGAAATTTCTCTCCTGCCATAAGAGGATTTTTAAAACCTAAACCACTGAGAGGGAAATCCAAGAATTTGAGTGTGGTATTCAAGAGTGCCGCCTGTTGGAAGAAGTGGTCAAAGTGGAAACGGAACCTGCTCATCAGGGATGTCTCCCAGATGTTTTCAGTGCCCAGCATATTCATCGCATGTATGGAGTGATGAGGAAACCACTATTCACTTGGCGTTGGAATGGATAGCTTTGCAGGCACTCCTCAAACTAGCTCCAACAGATCGGCAAAACAACCAAAACCTGACAAGAGCACTAGGGAGGCTCTTTGGAAACACTTATTGACAGATGAGAGCAGGGAATTGTTAATGAGCGGGTGGTCAATTGAAGCAGCTTATGGTCAACCACATAGACATCTTTGCTGCCAGAGAACAGACTGACCTAGTCCAACACCCAATTCACACCTGGTTGGTCCAGACCATTTGCTGAGGGCCCCTTCAGCTAGCCCTGTCCAAGCGACAGGTAACGGTGAACATGATTTACCAAATGTTAGCAGCTGGAGTAATTGAATGGTCTAACAGTGCACGGGCAGCTCATTGTCTTGGTGCCAATGAAGACTGGGGAGTGGCACTTCTGTGTTGACTATCAGCGCCTCAATAACATCACCAGGAGGGACTCTTAACTGCTTCCAAGGATCAACAATGCCCATGTCTATATCACTGGGTCGCACTTTCCAGAGGCGGCTTGAGTGCCATCGAGTGCCATCACTGAACTGGAATGAAGCTGGGCCCAACTGGCGGTTGACCTGGAGAGGAGAGGACCAGAAAGGAGACAATTTGTTGGCTCTGTGGGGCCTGCGCACCCTCACTCTAGCACGTGCTCGGTTGTCACACCTGTTCTTCATCCGCCTCTGCTGGCGGGCAGCGAAGACTTTGACCCCATGAACTGGTTGCTGAGGCATCATTGGGCTAAGTTGGTCTAGGGGAAGATGGAGCTCACGACCAAGCATAAGGAAGGCAGGGGAGACCCCAGTTGTAGAGTGTTGGGTGGCCCTGTAGTCGAGCAGTGTGTGTCGGATAGCCTGCATGAAAGACAGTCCCTGCACCATGTGTGCCCGTATATTGTTCTTAAGGGACTTGTGGAACCGTTCAATACCACAGCAGAGCTGTCAGTACTCAGACTGTGAGAATGGACAATGGATTGGAAAGTATTTTGGAGGAACTGAGGGCTTTACGGCAACTTTTTGAGCACATGAGAGACAGTGGAGGCGACTTTGGAGGTGATTTTCGACATCTGTGAGTGCCATTAACACAGAAAATGGTGCTCACTGAATTTATTTTTTCTTATCTTTGTTTTGGCTCCCCCCACCAGCACTGCTGCTGGCCAAGGTCAGCACTATGCAAATTCTCCCTGTGAATCCGGTTAAGATGGATACTCTTCGTTCCCAGCCCCCAACCACAAACACCAGGAATGTTTGTGCCTCGATAGCCTCAACATCTGCGTGCTGACGCCGACATCCCTGGCCCACAAGGACACTTACATCTACACTGACCTGCAACACCTTATCCTACCCCAACCACAAGCCTCCAGCCGCTACTCATCACCCCAGGAGTCGGGTGGGGTCCGTTGACCAGCGTCTTCCACGGCTGCAGGACCGACTGGCTGTTCGACCCCTGTGCTTATGTGCTCCCCCTAGTGTGTGCTCCTGAGCACCTGCCGGGTTCATCTTTTTTATCCTCTTCTCTCCCAATGTAATGCTGTATCTGGTTTCTGACTATAAACCCTGTCTTCCTGTAAAGTCCCCCCCAATGTTGTGCGGACAGATTGATGGCCAATTTTGCTTGTACTGTACTTGTACTGTGCTTGTGACAATAAAGGGTATCCTGATTCTGTTATTGTGGCAAGGTGCACTGATTTGTTTATATAATTTGGGGAGAATTCATGCCAAGTCTGTAACCCATTTTGCTTGTTCACTAAGTCATGTGACTGCTTTTTAAGTTGTAAATTAGTGTTAAAAGAAGGCTGCTTTATGTGTTATGCAGTTAAATGTCTCATGTTGTACCTGTTGGCGAGGGTAGCTGAGCTAACTGAATTAAGGGAATTTTTCAGCTCAGCACCAAGACTGAAGAGTCTGTGTTGGTTCCTGTCTAGGTTTTTCTCCTGTGACTTCATTGTACTGAAATATCACAATATATAATTATGGGCCATATTCACACATTATATAAACAAATTCATTAGAAGGTTATCTGATAAACCATATCACGCCGTTTTTCTTGGTAGTTCTTCCCAGTTCAACTTCTTCAACTGAAGAAGTCTCTCAGATGGGAGACAAAATGTTTTCAAGAGCCAAAAAACTAGGTCAGTTGAACAAAAAAGAACTTCCAAGAATGATGATGACTTGGGAAAATGAAAATCTACACAGACATACTGTATCAGCCAGTTATTTTTTGGGGAGGACAATTCACTAGATTCTCTGGACATACAGAGGAATTTTGTATTGTTTCTCTCTCACCTTCTTAAATGCCATGTAATTAAAAAATATAAATAACAATAAGTTGTGTAAAAGATCAACTATTTTATATCATAAAATATATTAATACAACCTATTTACAACAGCAGTGGTACTGCAGTACAGTAGTATTTGAAGAGGTGCATAATAGAACAAACCAGCGACAGGTTAAACCCGTGATTCTCAACCTTTTTTCTGTGATGTACCCCCCGTGAAATATTTTTTCAGTTAAGTAGACCCCTAACCAGAGATAAGCATTTTTGGTTGAAAAAAGATGGTTACAGGCAGTGCGTCATCACTGCCTGTTTTATTAAACTTTGTAACTGCGAAACATTGCTCTCATTTGTAGTGGTTCTCTCTGCCGGAATTTTGTCGACTCTGGCTTCACCGTCTTTAGCAATCGACATGGGAACCTGGGAGGTGCCAAAAGTCAGGTCAAACAATCTTGGTATAGGGGAGACTGAGAAGTTTTTTGGGATCATGAAATTGAACAGTCTATTGTATATTATTCAGTTTATGAACTTACACATATTTTATTGAAATATTTATTAGATAACTATTTTAAAAGGATTCTTGAATTGATTAGTTTTTAAAAATATATCACTAAATATGTCACTTGTAATCTCAAAAATGTCACTTATAATCTAAAACATTAACCCCAAACATATGTTGTAATAATAATACCGATGGTCATCAGGACTGGTTTCAAAAACCCAGCATACTAAGTCACACTAAGTAAATCATTTTCCAGGATTAATTGTAATTTTATCTGTATTATATGGACCCTCTAACAAGTGATCCATCTGTGAATTCTTCCTGAAAATCTCAAAACAACTAGAGGCTTTTAATCCCCGTTGTGTTGGATTCAATTGCCAGGTATGTATGAAAGGAGTATTAGTTTATGATAAAAAAAAAAAAAGTAAAAAACACCTTTTTCTGACAAACAAATGAGTTGCAGGTTCCACTAAAAATACTGTGAAATTACTGTAAAATGGAGGTTTTGGCATATAAACTACTGTTAACTTTAACTTCCCTCTGAACCCTTGCCCTGCTGTAGTAGATAGCCTAATTGAACATTTGCTACATTTATATTGCGTTATAACACCCTCAGAATACCTGGCTTAGTCTACGAGTGAGCTGTCAATCACAGTTGTAAATTCAGTGGTTGACAGTGTTTATTACAATGCAAGTATTATGGTATTTCATTTCATCACATTCTCACATACATAATTAAAGAGTTTCCAAGAATGAACTTGTCCTACATCTTGTGTGACAAGATATGTGACTAACCACTTAACCACAAATATGTTGAATGGAACTTGATATTTTGTTGTGTTGTGAATGGATAATGATCCTTTCTGTTGTGTTGTCAGCTCTTGTGTATTCGCTGTTTGAGCTCTTAAAATCTAATATGTATTTTCCCTAAATTACACAATAGAGGTTAACGGCCATATAAACGTTATCTGCAAAGTGTTTAAAAAGCTTTTAAAGTTTTAACTTGTTTAAAGTAAGTGGTGTTTAAAGTAAGCTTTTGTCTTATGATGCATTTATGTTTCTGCTTATTTAACATTAACACAATCTTAAATATCATTTGGGTAGCGTTCATGCAAAAAATTGCAGAGGTGTTTCCACACCCTAGCAGCGTTTGCTCCTAGCAGAACAGACAGACGGTGACTGCCATTCAGTCAGGCCTGGAAATGGTGAGCAAATACCATTTGTCCCGAATACCTTGCTTATTCTGCTGTTACCCATAGAGTTCAGCCAGAGAAGAAAGAGACAAGGGACAACAACCACTCTCTATTATAAATGCATCTTTTTTTCCAGCCATTGGTAAAATAGCTAGCTATTGCAGCTGTTTGACAGTAGGACGCTTGTATTGGGTTGAGACATTGCATGGTTATTGGTCTCAGTGTTAAGGACGGCATCAAGTGCTGATTATCAGGAATCACTTTGTGTTGCAACATAAAATGATTCTGTACAGGCGGGACAAAGCAAGAGCTTGTTGTGTGAATGCGCTCTAATGGAGGGATGTAAAATGTGGCTGATATTGGAAATGTTGCAGAAGACATGCCATACAGGAAGGGTTGCATCAACAAATGAATTTAATCTGAGAATAGGCCACATTTTATTTAAACAAAGGTGGATTGAAATGAGTAATTAAATCCATATTTAAAATGTAGCAGAATTCTGGTTCTCAAGCTTGGCATGTTGGCATCATAGTGACCTATTAAAAATAATTCCATTCCATATCACGATTTTGGATAAATAAGGCATTGACATATCTGGTAGCCAGTAAATACAGTCAAATTGAAGTGCACAGACACTAACCCAACTCTGTCAATTACGTTAAATGAATTCAAATACTAGGCTGGTTATGTCTGTGTCTTACATCCTACATTGGTACTAACCCCAAATGTGGACAGTCTCTGAAATTGCAAACCCCCCATGCACATAAATCTTGGTTAGAAATATATTTCTTTCCTTACATTTATCATAGCAATGTGCACTTTCCTGTAGCGACAGCCACAGACCCACAGGTGTCAGTGGAATCACAACTTTATAAAACATTTAGAGCATTTAGAGCGATTGGACTGATCGGCTTAATCGTGAAAGAAAAACTGTATTAACCTTCCATGGCCATTAATATTTTCAGGTATTGAAGTGATACAGAAAGTTAACACTTGCATTTCAGCTAATGTGCCACACTCACCTTCTCAACAAAAGTGATGAATGCTAAACACCACAGACAGATGGTAATCTATAGCCCTACAGTTAAGATATGGGGACACGATGAACTGACTTAAAATGATCCTGTGTGTTCATTCAAGCACTGCGTGCATCCTAGATGTTAGAAGGACTGTCAATCATGTTCTGCATCTATCCTAGACCATTTGTACTTTTAGACATGGCACAATTTTGGCACGTGCCCCAAGAATGGAATATGTCAGAAATACATGGACATCATTCATTCTATTCAACATGTAGTCGGGCTTACCATTACCATTAACGGGCTTACCATTCAGAAAGAATTAGGACTGAAGGTAGGTTGTTTTTTCCTTTAATATGGTAAACTTGTATAGCGTTTTTCCACACATTTATAGTGCCCAAAGTGCTTTACAATGGCCTCAGATTCACCCATTCACATACACATTCATACACCAGTGGGCGGCTGCCCCCATGCAAGACGCTGCCAAGCTCCACTGCGAGCAATTTAGGGTTCAGTGTCTTGCTCAAGGACACTTAGACATGTGGATAGTCGGATCCAGGATTCAGATCACCGACCCTTCAGACTTTGAAGTGAGCAACTGTGGCTCAGTATGTATGTGTATTTTATTTAATCACATTAAATTCAGCTTGTTTGATGGTAGTCAAATCTATAGCTCTGGCTATAGATTCTGTCTTGGTTTTCTATCTTTCACTATGTTGGCCTCTCTGTACCCGACACCACCTGTATCAGCAGACCTTCACTCACAAAGGTCAGTCCATCCCTTTGATGGTGGTTTGATTCATCCCTTACTCTTCTGTCCCTCTTCCCTCCCCTCTCACCCCCCTTCCTCCAACAGGGAAGCTGGAGAGTCAGTACCATCAGGGTGCCAAGAAGGGGCTGATCCCATCGGTCACGAACTAACATCAAGGACCGCATGGAAGAAGAGGAAGAGGAAGAAGGGGATCAGCCCAGCTGGACCTCAATGATCAACGAATTAAATGAACACAATCCTCACCTGCATCCACCAAATGATTTTTATGGGAATTTAAACTGAAACCACTTTATCATGTGTTTGTAATTTATCCATCAATCAACCATTTTCTGAACTGGGTAGTACTTGTGAGGGTGATGGAGGTGTGGAGGGGGAGTGTTTACTATAACCCATATAAGGGCCTATAAGTTTGTTTTGGTGTCCAATTTAATTTTCCTCTACATGTATCACCATTTATTATATTACTATCCTTTGCATTATTTTCTCTCTGTTCTGTTTACTGTTATTTTCCTATATTGAATTTACTGACAATGTAATTGTTAATAAAGCTCAGTAAATGATCTTTTATGATATCAAAACACAAAAAATTGAGGAAAACGTGATATTTGTCAGCAAAATACAACATTAATTTTACATAAAAAGCTGCATCCACAACTATTATCATTTGCAGAAGATAGTAGTGCTTCATGCTCTCTAGGGACACTATGGATGCATCTCAAGATGTTGGGGAAAAGATGCCAAACTGTATTTGCTACAAATTATTTACATGTATTCATACGATTTGTTAACAGCTTTTGAAAATTTTACATCAGCAGATGCTTTTGAGTCTTTAAGGGTTATTGCTTAAAGTATATAAATTTATTGTGATCCAAATTGTAATCTACTTTGTTTCCATTTGATTTTGTGCACAAATGAAAAATAAAATCATTTAAAACGTGGTCAAATATTACTTCTTGCGGAAAAGATGCCTTACTTAAAAAGTTGCAGCAGAGGAGCAAATCATATCGCGAAAGATTAAATGCAATGCCAGTTACTGCCTCCTTAGACTTGAGGTAATGTTTAGTGTAAAGTCAATATAATAATATTCAAATATCAAATACAAATATTTGTTTTAATAAGGGAGGCTTTAAAGACAGGGTTGATGAGACCATTCACCAGCTTAAAACACACACAATTTTGTTTAATTAATTGTAAAGTGAATAGGTATTACTGTTAAGGAAGTGTAGCTTTACAGTATAATCCTACTACTGCCATGATGTGCATAGTAACATCCATCTTCTCTTAAGCCTTCACACTGATGTATGCATTATTCAGTCTGCGCTTCTACAATGCTTTTTAATTCACTCCCCTGTCCTTAATGATTATTCCCACACACAAGAAGATTTTCAGTCTCAAGGCAAAAGAAATTTCTGTGCCTGTGGTTGACTGCTTTAAAAGGGAAATGTTTAATAATTTAGCTGACATTTCTATTAAGGTGTTTGCTCATTGTTGCCACTAGACTTCTAACATACCATTAAAACAAGAATTTAGGAGCACGTGAGGGTTTTTCAGTTCTCTATGAGTCCATCTTGGAAAGTATTAATTTTAAGGTATGTACCAGTTTGCTCATACATTGGGCATAATAAGCCAGAATGTATGTCCTGTATGTAGATTACATTTTGTACCTTTAACCCTTAAAGACCACAACTCTTTTTATCACAACTTTAAATCATTTTTTTGTCTTTCCCATGTGATTTATCAGTATTTATTATATTATCTTCTGCATTTTGCATTTTAAATTCCAATTATGCATTTTTCTATATTGTAGATGTTCATAAGATTAAGTAAATGAAGTGTAAATCAGAGTAATTTCAAAGAGTGTTATATCAAAACAAAGAAATCTGAAGAAAATTTTTCAGTTAAAACTGACTCACTAACTGAACATAAAACATGTCTCCTTCCACTGTCATTTATCTAACTTAATAGGTTTTACAGGTGAATGAATGATGTAGAAGGTGATAATTTTTCCATGTTCACTACGGAACCTCTAAACATCCAAATGGGTCGTATTCGATTACCATGAAAAGATACAAACTGTACTTTTTTGAATTATTTCAATGTATTGATTGGTTTAGAGACTGAGAGGTTACTAAACAGATTAGTAGATGACTTTGGCTACCAGTGACTGGGTCTTTGGAGGTTGAATATATCACCTTTCAAACAATTTCCCTCAGGATTAATAAAGTATTCTTTTTCTGATTCTGATTCTTGGAATGATAAGCTGATGCATATTAGCTATACAAATTCTGTCTCGGTTACCAGGGAGGAGCTCGGAGTAGAGCCGCTACTCCTCCACATCGAGAGGAGTCAGCTGAGGTGGCTCGGACATCTGTTTCGGATGCCCCCCGGACGCCTCCATAGGGAGGTGTTCCGGGCATGTCCCTCCGGGAGCCGGGAGGCGGCCCCGGGGTAGACCCAGGACACACTGGAGAGACTATGTCTCTCGGCTGGCTTGGGAACGCCTAGGGGTTCCCCCGGAAGAACTGGAGGAAGTGTCTGGGGAGAGGGAGGTCTGGGCCTCCCTCCTTAGACTGCTGCCCCCGCGACCCGGCCCCGGATAAGCGGTAGAGGATGGATGGATGGATGAATTCTGTCTTTCTGCACTGCTATATGGGGCCCAAATAACCAATACTAAAAGAATATAGATGCTAAAATGACATCAGTTTAAACAAAAATTAATCTAACAATTTAAAATGGAATTAAGATACTACTTTGTGTTGATCCTGGTGTATCACAATGTGTGAAACAACTGTGGAACCATTGAAATTACAGAAACAAACTTTTAACTGAAGAAAACTTCAAGTTCAACTCTTCTCATTAATTCCACTCTGGTTGGTGATTGATCAGTTTTAACCTGACCATCCAGCATCAGTAGTGTCCCAAGTGGCCATAAACAATCTTGACTGAGTATTCATGATGTTGATAAAACAGATCAGATCAAATTTCCATCATCTGATCTGTTTCAACTGTTTCATCAACATCTTGATCCAAATAATTGAAAGCCTGTAAATACTACTGCTGAAGACATAATACAATGTTCAAATCTAATCCACAACCACTTCATACCTGGGTTTATGCCCATGACCTTTAATTACTCAGTCTCGACCAGAAACAGTTCATTATTTTTAAAGTGTTTACACCATACTCTTAGATCATTTATTTAAAAACATTAAAGATACTCTGCCCTCATATTACACACAAAGTACCTGACATCTTTATTATTAAACAGTGTTGTTATGACAGGCGGTAACTGATATTGTGGCCAGACGTAAAATTTGTGTTTCAACATTCTAAATGTCTTTGCATTGCTGCTCAACCAACTTCCTGATGGGTTTGAGTGGATTTTTTTACCGAGGCTTCTTCTGCCTGGTGGTATATTTTACCATGATTAGGAAAACATAGTGTGAATCACTAGTGTACACACCCAAAATGGGTTGCTATGTTTTTGGCAGTGCCTTGCATTGTAATTCACCACTGATTCGTTTAGATTTACTCTTGTTTGAGTTGCAGATTAGTTACAACTCCACTCCACTCCATTCAGGATAAGGATGCATAATTGCACCAGCCCTCCTAGTAATCTCCTACCCAGCCAATATAAGAGGTCTCTTTTGTGGTTTTTTCCCATAGTGTTTTTTTTCCACAGAGGCTGCTTAAGAATTTTCCAAATCTAGCCCCCAGTGAATCCACAATGACAGCTACTTGCCCTGTGGGTGGCCTTTTCTTCTGTATGGCAGATCAGGGGTATTTCCATGGATAAGAAAAGACATTTGGGTTTACATGAACAAGGGTTCTGTTATATGCAACAATTGTAGTTTTAAAAAGCCTCTTTAAAAAAATATCATAACATTGTGTCCTCTACGTTTCATTTCATGCACAAAATTGGTGAAAATGCACCAGTGATAAAGCTATATACTGTAAGTGGAGCCACACATGACATTTTAGGACTCAATCAATTAAGTTTGTTAATAACACCATCTTTCAACTTGTGATGTTGTGCTTGAAGACTAGGTTTTTGCTGCTACATTGTACACCATTCAGCCTGCTGCTCATGATGCCATTTACAAATTACAGGAGATCAAACAACACAACTAGCATTAAATTTGCATTACCACCTGTTTAAGCTAAGGAAAATTTCCACTTTCCTCCCATCTCTACATACTAAATCTGATGTGGAGAAGGCAATATACTATTGATCATGTGGGATTCAAAAGATGCCTGGCTGAATTTACTGCTTGAAATGAAATGCAATTGATATACGTCCAACAGTATGTTCTCCTCCATGTCCATCTCAGTTTCCAGTTGTAGGGGTAACAGGACCTTTGTGTGCTTTCTGAGAGAATTATTAGACTGACCGTGCCGGTGGGGGGGGGGGGGGGGGGG